>JADANM010006423.1:4914650-4925642 GCA_026213755.1 Eurema hecabe
CAAATCGGATCTTCTTCGAGTTAATCTTTTATTCGCCTGAAATGGAAGAGATTTATGTTGATGTTTTTAATATTCTTAATTGTTTATATTTTTCGATACTTATATTTTTTTACTCGCTGCAAACGCGGTTTTGCCCGCAAACGAAGGTTTTTTTAATATTTCATACCTTTAAACTATCTATAGAAGAAAAGTTGATTTAAATAGGCACTGAACAGTATGTAAATTATCAAAAAAGTTAAAAAAAATCTTGTAATATTATTCAGTGTATTTTATTGCTTTTAATTCATACTTGTACAAACCTATTTAGAAGTGATTTAGTTTGTGAATTTCCACCTTCCAGACTTGCATATAAACAGCGAAAAATTGGATCGGTTCTATGCGTTTGAAACCGCAATAAACAAAAGAAGGTATACAATATGCATTACGTTCTAGTATGCGTTGCATTTGACTTTCATGTACATAATAATATGCCGTGATGGAAGCCGTGACCCGCGGTTGTGCCCGAGTAAGGCTTGCCAAGAATAAATAATAACATTACCCATCTAATCTAAAAATACTTCAAAGCATTTGTGTTGATCGCAGTTATCGTAGTTTACTCCCTTATTAATTTTTCAAATTAGAGTTAAGACTCCTTGTTATGCAAATTTAAAAAGTTTTCAATCAAGATAAAGATCAGATCAATTAATTAATTAAGAAAAAATAATCTTAATCTTCACTAAAAAAGTTTATTGCAAATAAAATGATAATGATATCATGCAAAGCTTAAGTAGGTACTATATACCTAGAAGGTAACCAAATGAGGCGCGAAAGTGTAATGTTAACATTACGTATATTTTTGTAACCCTGACTCATTTGGTAATAACGTTTACTGGTCATATATTATCTACCTATACAAACGTACTTATATAATTAATAATTATAAAATCAAATTAATTTCTATGAATAAAAAAGAGAAAATTTGTGTTTGTTTTTCTTAGTCCTCTTAAATTTTATTAGTTTAACAACATGTGACAAAAGAACAAAAAATCCTAAAACTAGTAAGTTTTAAACTACAGGGAACCCCAATTCAACCACTAAAAGATTTTTGTTTTGTAGTCGACTGAACGTACCAACCACTATAATTTTATTTTATTTAATATTAGACCCACGTGCTATATTCCAAACTCGATCAAATTTAATCCCTCTTTAAGAAACGTCAACTATAATTACGATCCATGGCACTGATAGGTATTTAGTCATAATAGTAAAAGTAATCTTTTTTTAAACCATCTTCTATATTACACAATAAGACGGAAAAATGTTAATTGTTCGGCTATTTGAGGGTCTAGGTATATTTACATACCTAGATAGAACTTAATCGTTATAGTTTCCTAGACCCTCGATAAGCTTTGCAAGTTCATACTTTCGCACCTTTGTCCTCTTATAAAAAAGCAAAACAACACAAGCGCGGCAACAAGAGCGGCAAATAATCTAAGGCGGATACGAGTCTATAAATTATTCACGAATACAAAATATGACAATATTAATAAATTAATCGTGTAGATTTTAGCAGTAACGAGTGATGCGAATTCAAAAAGGCGTAGGCGCATTCTGGTATAAGGACACACCACCTATCTCGAAGGCGCGTTATCCTCATCTCGACAATCAGACGAACAGATGTAAGTGTGGTGGACAGATCCACATTTATTTATCTAAAATTATATTAATTTGATAGCTTTAAGAGTTGGGTGTTACAAAGTGAAGTGATATACAAAACGGTAAAATATATAATTTATTTTATTACAGATAGCTATTAATTCACACTTATAATTTCCTGTAAACCGTGTTAGTAGAATATATAAATATTTTACGAGCTTTAGTTAAACCTAGCAACTAAACAATCATAAGAACTTACAGACTTCCAGAAAAATTTCTTTTCGCCAAGTAGGGCTAAAAAGCGGCACGGTAGTAACTAACTTTCTTAATTCAGGATAGAGTTCAAATTAGACTAAAACAACAAACAGCTATTATTATAAACACAATAAATTTATAATTCATAAAAAACCATTAAATTTGAACCAATTTAGTCTTTAAACTGTTAACTTTAATTCAAAGACGCACCGACGCGACGTATCATTACGAACATTAAAAAATGTATTGTAATTTTTATCATTTCAGATGCTTGAAAAGTATTTCTTCATAGCACCTTTGGTGCTTTTAGCCCTAGCATCGGGCTCTGATGGTAAGTTACTAAACCCAATTTACTCATTTAAAATACGCCTTACGCGTACGGTTAGGTGTGTAGCAATTAATAATATGTACTACTGAGCCATAATAGTTATTAATTTATGCCTACAGCCTTAGTAGGTTGTTCCGCGTGTTTTAATTGAACATAATATATCATAGACAACAACATATTTTTATAAAAAAATACTACACCATACGTTTAGTTCATAATAAAATTATAACTAGTTTGCTCATACTTTTACCCATAAAAATAAGTGGCATTCCAGTTATGGAATGTCACACAAAAACAAAAAAATTTAGAATTCCAATATAACCGTTTTTTGGGGAAAAACATTATTTATTCAAGCACTGTACGTTTCTTAGAATTCTCGTATTTACTTACACAAGGTAAATACCTTGAGTCAGCATTAAGACATCAAAATATCCTGTAATACCTGGTTTAAACCTGACTTCCTTACATAAAATGTGATACACATATCTACAACTTCTTTTTATAAATATCTACATGACATATTTTCGATGGCCAACAATCTACATATCAAAATTGCAAACTATCATTACATAGTATATAATATATAAGACGTTTCTTTCTTCTGTCTGTCCCTATGTATGATTAAATTTACAAAACCGACTTTTAGGCAGTTTTTAATGAGATAGAGTGATTCAAGAGGAAGGTTTATGTGTATACATCCATAAATGCGGGTTTAACCTTGGGACGCGGCTAGTGTATTATGATTACAATAATTCATTTTAACTCGCAGAATCGAAAAGCTTTCGGCGCGCGTAATTTTTTTTAATGTTATCGAGCTGGATTTGGATAACGATAAATAGCCTTCCTAATTAAGAAAGCGTAACCTTATGTAATTGAATGACATCATTAAGTTTCCGATCTTCTGTTAGCGGACAAGGACATAGGGTCCAGTGTGGGCGATAAGTCATTCGCATCATATATGGGCATGGCCGCAGCCAAGGTCCCAACTTATTTTGCTTCCCATCTGATTCGATGATGTATTCCGATTACGCAAATGAAACCAATGTCATGTTATTATCGTGATTAATTGCAATTGTTCAATGTTTTATTTTCCAAAGTCATTAAATAACGTATGTTTTAAGTCAAATATTCACCCACCGAGGGTTCCGAGCTTACAATGCGAATTGGGAACATCAATAAATCTTATTATTAAGTATATTATTATTTACTGTGTCAAATCCGTTTTTTAAGACTTAATTAGTTAGATTTTCCCTGTACGTAAGGTCTTATGACGATACTTCTTGTCAAATTTCAGAGTTCTAGATTTAACATTACAAGAATGTTCAAATAAATGTTCCGTAACTTTTAACCAAATTCATGCGCGACGTTTGCCTGGACTTCTAAAGTTATATAGGCAGTTTTAGTGTAACTTTAGTGTTTAATAATATTAAGCAAACCTTTATCCATCAGCTGAACGATACTACAACTACTACCCTCGGGGCTACGCCGGCCGCAACCTGTACGAGCACGGTCGGTCGGTATCAGACGACTTAGTGCGTTGCGGTCCCAACACGTGCGGCGTGGGCGCGCACTGCACGCACGGCAGCGTGCGGCCGGTGTGCGCGTGTCTCCCGGGATACTCCGGAGACCCACTGTCGCAGTGCGTTAAGATTGAATGCGTTGGTGAGTATAGACTTTTGGTTAATACCAGCGATCCAATCTTAGCTGCCTATGTGATTTATATACCTATTATCGATTAATAGGTAAATCCTAAATGCAATTATGAATAAATTATCTGTTCTATCATTAGCCAAAACAGGTATAAAGTTGCTTTTTTCTACTGTATAATACACGTACACCCACATGTTGTTTTTATTGTATCTCAATAAAAGTATTAGTTTTATCCACTAATTCGCGTAGGATTTGATTTAAAAGTACTGATTTTTCAGACAACAGCGAATGCCGCTCTACACAATCATGTGTGAACCAGCACTGTATCAACCCCTGTGAAGGAGCTTGCGGTTCTCGTGCTAACTGCGAGGTCCGTCAACACGTGCCAGTATGTTCGTGTCCAGCTGGTTACACCGGAAACCCATTCACAGCCTGTAACATCGCTGATCCCGGTAAATATTAATAACAATTTAAAATGAATTGAAATGTTACATTTCAAAAGACGGTCAATTATTTGCTTAGGTACTTTAAGTAGATAATATATCAAACGTCCACGTTAATGCTAAGTGGTCAATGGAATCTGTGGACTACTCGGCGTAATTTAACAAGAGGTTATTTTCTATGCCTTTTAATTACAGATGCTGAAGAGCCTTTGTGTCTATCTATTGCAAATTGGAATGCTAATCGTTTTATCTATTTCAGAGGAAGCTTGCCACCCGTCCCCGTGCGGAGCCAACACTAAATGTCACGTCGCTAACAACCAAGCTATCTGTACTTGTCTTCCGGGCTACTTAGTAAGTCTCAAAGGCATGATACTGATACGATCGACCTCGATTCATACTCAGGGCTAGAAGAAATTAATTATACAATGAAATAATGGATTTATTTTACATTTATCTCTTACTATGCAATAGTAGCAAACTGAGCGTACTCCCTATCCATAGACAGTTGCAAAGCTGCTCAACGAAAGTGGGCTAACAAACGGTTCTAAAGGAAAAAGCTGACTAGGGAAAAGAAAAGGTTGCCTTTTCTTTTCCCTAGTCAGCAAACAAAGTAAAGATTGTAACAAAGGGGGAAGAAAGAGGAAGGGAAAGAGAAACATGTAGAAAGATGGCACACACCCGGGCAAGCCAGCCCAATTCACCCTCTCTACCACCTACAAATCTTGTTACAATAAAATACATTATAGCACGTGATAATTATAATACCTCTGAAACCTCCATAGCACCACACTACAACTACATTATAAATGTATTCGTATCAGGTTTAACTTACATATATGCATGTGTCCAGGGTAGCCCGCTGGCCGGCTGCAGACACGAGTGCGACTCGGACAGCGACTGCGGCGCGCAGCAGTCGTGTCGCGACTTCAAGTGCGTGAGCCCCTGCAGCGACTGCGGCGTCAACGCGGACTGTGAAACCGTCGCCGCGCACCGCGCCATCTGCAAGTGTCCTAGGGTTAGTAAAAATTAAATTAGTAAGAACTAATTTAATTTTTAGCGAGTTTAGATCTATATGGCAGAAAGTAGAGAATTAAAAAGAGGAACCCTACAAACGCAGAAAGACCAATTCGTAGGATAGTGAATTGAGTTAAGCTATAACATCAGCAATGTATATGACCGCAAATAAACTTTCATCTTGAATAACTCTATCTATTTAAAACGGCAATTAATAATAAAACGCAGACAGAAGAAAGCGACTTTGCTTTATACTATGCAATTATAATTTTTTAAGTACAAATTTAGTATATTTTTATTTTTAGAGTTTTAACCATCATCTCTATGGCTGGTTAGAGCAGCTAAATATACATCCGTTGAAATAGAATTTACTAATAAGCAATTAATTACCTATATCTTCAATTTTAGGGCTACCATGGCGATCCCTACAGGATCTGTACAGCTGAGTGCACATCGGACAGCGAATGCCCAAGCTACAAACCAGCCTGTGTGTACAACGCCTGTATCAATCCGTGCACGAACGCGTGCAGTGTGAACGCCGACTGCAACTTGCGCGGGTTGACGCCCGTCTGCTCCTGCCCTAAGACCATGACTGGTGACCCCTTCACCTTTTGCAGACCTTTCGAAGCGCGTATGTTTTGAATTGTGAAACTTTATTTTATTGAATTACTATGTCATTGCTACGGACGACAATGACTTTCAAAATTGAATGCTTTGTCGTGAATTATAAAATTATCTTTAATTCAATAAATTTTGTCTACAGGTGATCTCTGTGAACCTAACCCTTGTGGAGCAAACGCTAAATGTACTCCTGGCCACGACCGCACAGGCGCTGAACGTCCCGTCTGTACCTGCCCAACTGGATATCTTGGAAATGCTCTTGTTTCTTGTGAAAAGGTAATTTTATTTAAGTTCTGTACTTTTACCATACACGCACGATAAAAGATTATGTAAATAAGAGGTTCTTCTTAAGACGAACACTTTTATGGCCTCTAAATATGCAGAAAGAGTCCATAAGGTCTAGGAGAATTTACCAGTCGAGTAATAGTATTATATATAAAAGTATACCAACTTACAACTTTTACTTATTATACTTACCATGACTTTCTGTAGTACGATAGTTTTAATCTTACGCTATGTCTTAATCACCTTCATGTATCCATGAGCGGTTTTTACATATGTTTATTTTTGGTACAGGGTGAATGTGAGCTAGACTCGCAATGTCCGGACCACTTAGCGTGCGTGGGCTACTCGTGCGTGGACCCATGTCTGGGCAACACTCAGTGCGGTTCCGGCGCCGTGTGTATGGCGCGTAGACACATCGCCGTCTGCACCTGTCCTGGAGGTATGTAGACTTCGCTATTATAGGGTATACGACTAGGCTTAATATGGCAACACTTTAAAATCGTCATCTTATAACGATCACTTAGCATCGGTTCGGAAGCAGTTTCTAAAGACTAAAACCGGCAAGAATATTTGATTGTTGCTCTCTTAAAGAGTATTGAGTAGAAATATAAACACTGAGAATAGAATGCTTAAACTAGTACTCGTGGACGTACTGTCTCTCCTTTATGAATTATGATTAAGAAGTCTTTTGAAGTCTTTTAAATAATTTTTATAAAAGGAATTTGTGATAAATAATTTTATAAAAGGAATTTGTGATAGATAACAACACAATGATAATGTTATAAATATTTCGTACAATTATTCTTATCTGTACCAGATCACCACGGCGATGCTCTCGTCAACTGCTACCAATCGCACTCCGAAGCTGTCTCCACCCGTTACTACAGATACAAGCGCAATGGCAACTTCACAGAACCTGAAGTACCTTCCCAAGCTGCCGCTGATAGCGTAGTACTCGATGTACCTGCTCCAGACGCCAAACCCGAAGCCGAATCGACTGACAAAAAAGAATAACTTGCCAATACATTACTGCCTTACTATACATTAACTAATTGTGCAATAATATAAAATAAAAGCATGTTTTTGATCGTGTGTTTTAAATGAACTTAATTGTTACATCATATTTTTAATTCATGATCAAATGAAATAAATGAGTTATCAATAATACGACGTTTTTTATTATCATTTATCGATGAGAAAACATAAGTTCCATCTATAAGTTTTTAATTATTATACGAAAAGTGTTCACCTTTATTTAAATAATAATAGCAAAAAAAATTAAATTACCTTAATATCTAATAATAACGATATATTAATATTAATTTAACCTTTATTTAAAAAAAACAATGTTATTTTAACAATATTAAGAACGGCTTGGTTCATTGATATGAAAACTTGGCTTTCTACTCCAAAGGGTTGTAGGTTGGATGCCCATACTGGAAAAATACATTTTTATTTACATTTTATTGTAGTCTGGTGGGTGCTTTATATGTATATTTACAAAAGAAAATTATTTGTAATTTATACGACATAAGGAGCTGTGCGCATTTCTAAAGTTTCGTATCCAAATGATAAAAAATGGGAACCTTATACTAGGGAGTTGTAGATCAACAAAACCAACGAAAATGCTGTTCATAATTTGTATTTTGTAAAAAGAGTATACTCTACATTAGTATAATATATAATAATATATTATATACTCTACATTAGACACATTTTGACTGTTGACATAGTTGTCACTTGTCAGTTGACATGAAACAATTTTGACATCAACATTCAACATAAAAGGGTTTGATTGAAATGTCCTGTCGGTCGATTATCGAATGATGATTGCAATAGTGATTTTTATTTAAAAATATAACGAAAATATATAATTTATATGATAAACGATGTCTGACATTAATATGGAGAAGTTTGCAGTTCCTGAATTTGTGCCGGAGCGCTACGTCAAAGAGTTAGCGAGGTCGTGCGTCGGAGGGGAGGAGCTGCAGCAGCAAAAGGTGAAAATCGAAGGCTTAGCTGAAGAGACAGCTAATGCTCTTAAGAAAAATGTTTACGAAAACTATATGCAGTTTATTGAAACTGCTACCGAAATATCCCACCTAGAAGCCGAAATGTACAAGCTTTCACATCTTTTAAGTGATCAGAGAACGGTGCTTACTACTCTTTCTCAAGCGTCAATACTAGGAAACGATAACGCTTTATCACGTGAATCACTTGATAACCATAATTTAGAGGCTGAGAGAGTTGAAGAGGAACGGGTAAACAAACTTAATTCAATTACTGAGAAGGTTGAAGGTTGTATGAATTTGTTGGATGCACCTGATAGATACTTATTACATGAAGGAGATTTACTTGAAATTGATGCCGAAGAAAATACTGCTCTACAGAGAATGCATGTGTATTTATTTAATGATTGTTTAATGTTAACCTCTTGGATTTCTAACCGACGTGGCCCTATGAGATATAAATTTCAAACTAGTTATCCTATAAATACCTTAGCTGTAGTGAATGTTAGAGATTTAGGTACTGTTAAACAAGCATTCAAGGTGCTAGCTTTTCCTGACACTAGAGTATTTCAATGTAATAGTATAGCAATTAAAAAAGACTGGCTTGATAAGTTTGAGAATGCTAAAAAGATGCACTTAGAAAAGGAGAATTCAAAGCAAAAGAAAAAAGAGAGTGTTGATAAGCCTAAACCAGAAATGTTGGAGTCACCAAGTCTCTCTGTGGAAGAGTTACCTTCACCCCAAATATCCCCCTTACCTGATTGGCTAGCTGATGTTACAGAGGAATTAGATGTGCTTATTGTTGAGAGACATTTTCAAAGAACTTATGAGCTAATGACATCAGCACAACAGACATTAAACACAGAAGAGTTCAAGACCCATCCACAGAGGGCTGATATTTTGAAGAAAATAGAACAAAAGCAAAAAGCTTTAACAGAGATTTTATTAAAAGAATTGGATGTCAGTCATAACTGGAGCCCTAGAGGTGGTTTGAGATCCTTTAGACACCCTGTTCAGATACTTAACAAATTCAATATGACTAGTCAAGCGTGTGACTTGTTTTTAGACATCTGTAGCCATACAGTTAAAGCCCATGTGAAGGGAGTTCAATTGGAAGGTTCTATACTGAGCTATGTTAAACAAGTAGGTGATGTATTTTTTTGTGCCCTCAGTGATGCCTTAACAGAGTTCATAAGCCTATTCCCTAAGAATAAAATAAGTAGTTTCGTAGTCTGGGCCAGTACTCAATTCAGGACCTTAATGAGCCAAATAAATAAACAAATATTCACACCACAGTGTGCACTGGATTCAGTGTTGAATTGTGTTCAAAGTTTGCGTGATCAATGTGAACTTTTCTGTGAGTTTGGTGTTGATTTGCGATTTCAATTGAATAGCTGCTTGAGAACTCCAATAATAAAAGCATTGCGAGAATACAAGGAAAAGATAGTTGACTCGATGAAAACAAAAGTTTCAGAAGACAAGTGGACACCAGTCAACATGCATACAAAGGCAGGAACAAACAAGGTTTTGGTGCAAATGACTGATCTGGGATTGAATTTAACAAAATATGTTATAAATGAGACATGGTTGGACTTATCTAGCAGTACAATATGGTTTGCGCAGTCAATTATGACTCTACAAAATATTGGCCTTAAAATAGTGACAAAAGACATGATGGATGTTGTTGATGAATGTATTTATGCTATTTATAATGCTAGGTTAAAAATGTCTGTGGGTAATGATACTAGTTATGCACAGAAGAACTATAAATTTCTATTGGAAGTACTAATGCCTCTAATGCTTAGATCTTACAAAGATGAAGTTGGCTATGAAAATGAAAAATTAACAGGTTTAGCTAAACAGTTTGGTGTGGCCATTGCTCCACCAAAGAAATCTAACATCACAAAGTATACAAGCAATGAATATTTATGAGAACAGAAATAACAATAATATGTATATTATTTTATTTTTATGCTGAAGCTTTAATATTGTAATATATAGGTAATAAGCATGCAAGATTTTGTAAGATTATTTAAAAACTGATCAAATTAAAATTTATATTATATGAAAGTTAAGTACTACGAAATTTTAATAAACCCAAAGTCATGGTTTATGTTTGTTTATTTTTTAATACCCAATATACAATGTGTAGTTAATTTATAAAACATTGATTTGCAGTAAATAAAATACGATCTACAATACATTAATGATTAAATATAATTTTAAAACTTAATATACTATTATATATCACAAGGAATAATATAGCAATAAAACATTACATAATTGAATTATTCTTCAAATAAAGATTCAATAAAAGTGTTGCCATTAATTAATTTGGTAGTTAAAATAACGAATTCCACATTGGACTCCTCCTGCTGACTAATATTCCTCAAAGCTGAGATCTCGTGGAAGGTGCATCCTCCAATGAAGAATATTAATATAACTTTAGGGCTGTCCACTGATGAGTTTTCGCTCGATATAGAATTGCGTCGCACCATACGTGGTTGAAGGGTTTGTAATTCATCTACTGTCGGCCCTGACAGTGCTCCTAGAAGATCGACTATACCTAAAATTAATAATAATTTTAATAAGGTTCTATAATGCCTAGAAATCGCAATAAAAATATTCTTCGCAATGTAGGTATAGCGATTGTTTAAATAAAGATTTTATATATTAATACAATTAAACACTCTATAACTTAAATTTACAAGCAAACAATGTTCAATTATAACTGCCATAATTTATTTTAAAG
>JADANM010006423.1:4931199-4947627 GCA_026213755.1 Eurema hecabe
AAAAATAAATATTTCCAACATTTTTTAAACATACCAATCAGCCCTTCATATGTCAACTGTGTGGCCATAACACTGGTAAAATCTATGGATCTGTCAATTAAAAGCAGTTGATCAATGCAAGATGTGGTTGCTCCCTTTGGTCCTAAGCCTTGTTCTTCCTTATTCAAACGACAAAGGAGATCCCATACCTAAAAATTACCATCATATTCATATACTAAAATATTTTATATTACAAATAAAGTTATTTCTTTAATAGACTAGTTGTATCCTGCAGTGTGTTGAGTGCTTTATGTTTTGTAACACCATGACGATTCAAAAGTGTTACTATATGTAGCCTACTTAAATGAATATATATTTGTCTTTAAATAAAGTCACTACTAAGGTACTAAGGTACACTTGGACTAAATTTTTAACTTTAGTCAAGTTTACAGCACACTGCACAATACAGCTATACTTGAATTTCTTAAAAAAAAAACGCAGTACCTGTTTTGCTGCTTGGCCCTTTCCAAATACCCGGGGTACAATTCCATACAGTTGTTGTATTGTCCTTAATGCTTGAGCTGCATTGTATAAGCAAGTTGGATCACCCTCTAAAGAGTTTTCCCTAAAATTTTAACAAATTTTCAATATATTCATAATAAAAAAAATTTACATATTTACATAACCATTCACATTTCTGTGAAATTTTGGTATATAAAATAGTGAATTTCGGTATTGTAGTATTAATAAAAACTTGAATAAAAAGTGTACAAGGTACAAATTATAAATCTTATTTCCTAGTTCTCCACTCTATCCATCATCTCTGAATCAAATTCAAAATTTTGTACATACTAATTAACTGAATTAGTGGACAAAATACTTGCCTAAAGTCATTTTGAAGTTCCAAAGACATCAAGTCGCTGTCAAATGGAAAGATATCACATATAAATTCTTGTATAGTGAGATAGCTGTGAACACCCCGATTTTTGAGATGTTTTTCACATAATTCACTTCTTCTTGGCACAAAGAAGAGATGAAATTCCACTGGCGAACTTTGTTTATTTCTACAATTAAAAATATAAGTATAAGTGTAAATAAATACTTTTCGCTTATTCTATTTTCAAAACTTGTTTTTTAAATTAAATTAACTGACCTTAATGATTGAATATAATCAGCAACCAAATCCATTAAAAATATTTTGGGTCTAGCAATAAAAATAATATGTTTCACTGAAATTGTAGGCAAACTCCCTGGACGTAGAGGAAACATATCAGCTACTTCATGTTCCTTAAGGAGTGAGTATTGAGCAACAAGGCCCACAGGACCAGCCAGCCATTCGTCCCAGATTGTTACCTATGTAAATATAAACAACATGTTTACAGTATTTCCTGGATCTAATTAAATAAACCCTAATTTTATCTTAGTTTTGCTTATAACAATCTTTATAAAAAATTAATCGAATAAGCACTAACACTATTATAATTACTCACTTTAGTACCCTCACATTGCTGTAAGAGATTCAGCAACTCCTTTCTCATAGTTTCCTGTATTATAGCGACGTTTAGTCGCCCACCAGATAGATGTGTACACATTTTCATTTCCTTCATCATAAGGTGATTTACACGTTTTGTATGTGATAATTATTCGATTTGAATTTGTAAATAAGATTGATATTTTCTACTTTTCAGCAAAAACGCAGGCAATAAAAATTAGACCATTTGTTTATATTTTTTGACGGCTTAATACAAACGTCAAGATTGTCAGTGTCAAACAAACCTAGGAAGTCTTTCTTTCTTTCTTATATTATGGCATTAGCGTCTAGCTTTTTGCCAATGTCAATGTAACAATGTAACATAAAGGTCTTTGCTACCAGGTCATATTTACACTTCACTTCATAAATTTTAGTCGAGTCAGTCAGTCGTTTCTGTCCTTCGTAAAGTGATAGTGAACGTTACGAAGAACCTCGACGAATCTTGGAGCAATCTATCTATTAAATCATTTTATGCACCAAAAAACGAATATGCAATTGAGATTACAAACAGACGCCGCCAGATTCCCGCCAAAACTCTCAGTAAAAAGGAAATACTGACAAAATACAGACAAACAAAAAACTATAGTATGTATTTATTATTTTGTTTTGTTATTGCCCATAAAATCCATGTTTGAGACTCTAAAGCATTTTTTTAGTTTAAATAAAATAAAAATGCATACCTATTTGACAAGACATTTTAATGATCAATCTTATTAATTTAATGTTAAGTGGGTTTTATTATGGTAAGGTTTAGAGCACTTAAAAATAAACTTGATAAAAACAACAATGTTTAAACTTAGAGAAAGTGTCGGAATGTTGTTGATTCTGCATCAGTAGGACACTTTGAATTTGGAGAGTGACCACTACATTGTTAGGGGGTAGCCCTGGAGCCCTACTTCTATGTAACGTTAGAAGGGTTTCAATGTCCTAATGCATCTTTTCATAAGGACATTGGACGCTACTAGCTTATATTCTTCTGTGTTCTTTATAAGTTTCCTGACCATTAGTGTATAGCGGGATACTATTATTAAACTTCATTTCCGTACTGTTTATTTATGTGCCTACTTATCGTTGATTCTCCTCTACGTGTCAATTCTCTATTTCTCATGCATTAGATAGCAAGACAATTGACAGATTTTTAACTGCCGATGCAATAACAGGTACTAAAAAGTAATAGGTATATAGTGCAATAATTTCCTAAATCTAAAAAAAATGCCCCATTTATTTTTTTTACATTTACAAAATTTGTCCATTAAATTAATTAAAGCTGAACGTAACTATGGGTCATAAAGTAGTAACTAGTAATCAAATTATATTAAAAGTTAATCAACTTTTCATGGCTTAACTATGAGGAATAATGGAACTACGATATACACAGACCGTGCGTAAAATAAAATAAAAAGAAACTGTAAGTTAAATTTATTACATTTTGAAGAAAGACACAATGGATAAGATGAGACCCGTTGAAACAGGGGACTATTTATTTATTTTTTAATTCATGTCTTAACATAACAATCTACAATAAAAACGAACACATGTAAACAAGAGAAATTAGAGAAACACATGTAAATGGCGGTCTTGTGGCTGTAATCATTTATCATTAAGTAAAAAACGTAACGATTAATTTAAGAAACGGGGGCTCTTGCAAACTCTATCAAATCTTCCGCAAAAGGTAACCGTTATAAAAGTACAATCTTAATATATATATAAATCTCATGTCACAATGTTTGTCCTCAATGGACTCCTAAACCACTTCACCGATTATAATAAAATTTGTATAGGATAGCTTACATGCCGGTATTGCCCCGGGAACGGCAATTATGCGTGTAAATTTAACAGTTGAATTTTATTGAAATGAATTTAAAGATCTAGCCATGATAGCATTACCTACCTATCAATAGTCTAAATCTTTAAGGTTTTAGGTATTACCTACCTATA
This sequence comes from Eurema hecabe, assembly GCA_026213755.1. Taxonomy (NCBI): domain Eukaryota; kingdom Metazoa; phylum Arthropoda; class Insecta; order Lepidoptera; family Pieridae; genus Terias; species Terias hecabe. The sequence continues at coordinate 4,934,648 of JADANM010006423.1, forward strand.
GATATATCGAATACGTATTAAATTAAAAAAACCCAATCTTAGGAGATAATTTACATTCAAAAAAATATTTTCTACGAACTTGCGCTCCGATATGAAAATGAAATATTTCCATTTACCTTTTCAGAACGATATATTACAAAATTACAGCGACATACAAAGCGAAAAATATTCCTTTATTCTGAGCCGATTCGTGCCAAAAAGTATTAGTACTACGTATGTTATGTTATGTTATCTATACCCGGGTTAGGTATAAGTATTTCAGCCCTTATCACTAGCGGACCGCTCTCAGAAGGCTAGCTGCCGACTGCGCGCGGCGCGAGATCGATTTTTCCACTAAACAAGCCATTTTCAACCATCAGTGACATTGTAAACACGTTTCCACGTTTACTTACGCTTCCAGATAAATACTACAAAACATGTGAATGTATTCCTTGCATAATATAATGAATTACTTTTCGCGCTCCAATGACGATGGCCGCACAAAATAAAGGTAGGTGTAATGCGATTATTTGAAAAAAAAAATCGAAATTCGAAATTGGAATGTTAGCTTTTTTATGATAATTAAGTGATAATGCGCTACAGGCGTTGTGGATACTCTACTTGTTGGAGTGCCCTTCGTTTTGACACACAGATAACACAAACTTGCGTAGGCGAAAATGGGCCATGTGATGTTTGAATACAATTATTGCAATTTTTCGGTGAAGGAAATGTTTATAAGCTATTTTGGTGATACTAGTTAAAATGATTATAAATTTATATTAAGGCCTTAGTGGACTATTACGACAGTGTTAGAAAATAAAAATATATATATTATATTAAATTTGCACAAAAAGATCGTAGGTATAATACAAGCAATTTTGTAACTGAATTTATCCTTACGTTTTCGCAATCTCAATTTATTATCTCAATTTATTAGGTAAGTACGTGCTTTCATGTCTCACCTTACCTTAACGTAATTAATGATTTATGTCCTACATTTGTGTAGTAATAATCCCTAGATCAGCGAAGATGACGTGTTGGTAATTAATCTTCCTGTTTTCCCCGAACAACATAGGTTTCGTGCGTGCCTGAAAAATTACTTACTCCAAACATATCGATATATATTTATAGTATTCTTACTTTATGTGCAAAAATATGTAGCTTTACGTAAATAATTAGCTTCAATTTTTCTGAGAAAATTAGTTATAAATTACCCTCGCTTTTTATAATTTCATTGAAGCATTGTAATTATAATATAGAAGTAATATTATGTTTTACCAAAATATAAGGCGTAAGAAATTGTCACATCGCTCAGTGTCTCTGGCGAACAAACTGAATTACTTTACTGCTTCCTTAATGGAAAACTTTGAGCACAGCCATATGATTGACAGTAATACTTGATTCCTTGAAAGCCTGCAAAGAAGAAAGTAAAGCTTTGTTTCAATCAATTGTCGTTGCCATTTAAATCTAATAAATATTCTTGTTTCTATTATTTTTTTATAATTAATACAATCAAGAGTTTTTTTATCAAAACCAAAATAGAAAGACTTACGGTAAAAATTCTGTGTTAACTAGACATACTTTTAAAAAGTGGGTGCTTACCGAATTTGTTACATATACGATCATAACAAATCAACTTAGTATCTCATCTATCTCTTAGGACATCTAATAAGTACCTACAACCTGTTTTTTTGTTAGTAAATAAGGAAACAAACAAGCCATTAAAATATATTTAGCTCGTTTCAATTGTTCGTATCACAGCCTACGACTTTAATAAGGCACTTAAAGAAATTCACTCAATACGAGTTGTTAGGTACATTTATTGGAATCACTAGCTTTATGTGAAGTCAACCAGAAATAACCTATTGGATAAGAGCTTCATTGAACACTATTATCCCTCTTTACCTGAACTCGATACAAACGAAATAAAACACCCATCAATATTTGAACGCAATTTACATTTTAATGAATTCTTTATACGTGAGTAAACTGCGGGATTACGCTTTTGTTTATATTCTGTAACGTTTTAAAAGCTCGGATAAATATTTAATGGTTTTACGGCTTTATTATTTTAGTATGGTGTATATAGATACAAGTTTATGGAACGGAAAATTCCGGGAAAGTGTTTATGTCGTAGGTCTTCCACTGCTAGTAAAAAGATGAATTTGAAGGCCAATGAATTTCTAACAGTATTAGAAGCACTTGGTATAAATTATTAAAAAAATAGTGGTGTTATTTTTAAATAAATACCATTTTAGTATGTTTGTAGAAAAATCCTAGTTATAATAGTAGGTAGTACACATGTATTACTAAAACCCTTTTATATATATTTATACACAATATAGATAATTTAAAGCAAAAATACAAAGTAGGTTTTTGTGCTAGGTAACATAATATTATGTATGTGCGATAGATGCTACTTAATTTTAGCAGCATTCATAAAGTAATGCTTTATAACAGTTAAAGGCAATATGGGTATTTATTTATTTCGGCCACAAATTTATAATATGGCCAGGCGAGTCCCACATAACCCGCCGCAACTACCATCTCCAGCCGGCGGGTATGCCTAAAAGCATTTCCCTCTATAAAAAAAATGGGAGTACTTAGGTCAATAATAATTTAATAAATAATTTTGTGGTTCTCATTGGAGAGGATATTTTAATAATTGCGAAAAAGTCCGCTAGAGCACCCATGACTCCGTCTTATCGCGCGACAGTAGAACACCGTGGGGTTTTAATCGGTTTGAGTCCGACATAACCTACTTTCTCGCACCCATAGGCGTGCGTCAGAAATTTCCCCATAAAAAAAGATATTTAAATAATATGAATATTGCAGTTGAGAGTGGGTCAGAAGATAACATGCCGGCGGCGACGGACCCCGGCACGGAACAGAAGGAGCGCCTCATTGCTGCCGTTAAGAAAGAAGTGAAGCAGTTAATGGAAGAGGTATTCATTTTTTATTATGTATATTTCGTCATATTAAATGTTGAAGTCAGATATGCTACGACAAGGACAAACTACTCTGTTTATTTATATAACATGATTGCGTGGAAAAAAGACAAATAAGTTAATGAATTTTAAATAATTTTGTAATTTGATTGCGTTTTTGGAGGAAAGGAGAGAATGTTAAAAAAATAGGTATATATAAAATCTAAGCACTTTCTTTACTTATTATTCTAACACAACAACTAAGATAAATCTAAATGATTCGGGTGGATAGTTATGTGCCCAGGGGTATCATTAGATGCTCCTTTTTATTTCGGGAAAATTGAAGTTCCCGAAGGAATCCATAAATAATGAACTTTGAGCGGACTGAATCCCGACCAGAGAGTAAATAGTACTCGTTTAGTATGGTTAAAAGTTGGAGATTTCGTTCCAAATTAAAGAGAAAAGTTTGTTTAGGTTTGGTAATGTGTGATGTCTTTTATAACAGTAACATATTCTTGTGTTAATTTTGCCTTAGCTAGCTATAAATGAAAAAATATAACGTTCCTATTTTCTATTCAAAATATGTAAAATCATCCGAACGGATTTATCGGTTTGTAGGATTATTTAGAAAAATAAAAGTTTTCAATTTTGACCTTTTCAGCCAATGTGGATTTATAAAATAAAATCCAGTTTTACGCTTTGTTTCTAATGAACGTACCGGGAAGCTGAAAAAAATTCCTTTGATGTAAAGAACTCCGGAAAACTTAGCCGCTCTAACGGGAAGAGAATTCTTTTTATGTTTATTAAAGAACTGCCGTTGCATTTACCGTTGCTTCCTCTTTCAAAACAAAACATGTTTTTTAAATGAAAATAGTTTATCAACTCTATGTGTTACTTTGTGATTATTTTTTTGATTAGGTTGCTTTGTACGAGGGAATTATGCGATCAAATCCTAAACCCAAACCCTTTTTCGAATCCACGTTTCAGGCAAAATGTTAGTAATAAAAGTTAGCCTATATTACTTTCCAAGCTTTACACTATTTTTCATGAAAATAATAAGCGTAATGGCGTAAGAGATTTAAAAGCAGCTGTTTAATATCCTTGAATTTATAATAGTGTCAGTTTTGGCAGTGACTATTACATACCAGAATCATAATACGAGGGCGGCACTGAAAATTTCGAGAATCAAGAATATGACACAACATTACTATTTAAAAATGTATTTATTGTTTTTCGAAGTATTCTCCGCGAAATTTGACACGATTTCCATACAATACCAGAATCATAATATACGTATAAGTACTAATCATTTTAAAGCAATAGTTCAATAATTGCTACTCAATTTTTAAAGAATGAAAATGAAAACAGAGTATATTTCCCAAAATACTAAAGACGTTTATTAAATTGTTCAACAACCTACCTCTTACATGATATCTCTAGAGTCGTAGCCAATTTTCATTATTATCTAAAGGAAATTATGCTATTTTCTGATGGACACAAACTGCATTAAATTATTTAAGGGACGTTTATAATGAAATCTTAACAGCACATCCATTAGTGTGCAATAGAAGGGCAGTAGGTATATAGAAAGTACATTATTATGTTATTTCTATTTTCTGTACGTATTATACGTAAAATGTCAACCAGTATTAAAAACAATAATAGGAAATAAGTAATACCATTTTCCATCACTTATTTCATTATAATTTAATCTCTTACACGTAAGATCCAAAATTTCTGGCATTCTTTCTTCTCGCAAAAAGAAAATCTTTTAGCTTTCATTATTATAATTATAATACTGATATATTTTTGCGTTATAATGACATGTGATTCTGCTGTGTTCGTGTCAGTGAGTTTTATTATCCCACGTAATTTGATTATCATAAAGCGAATGCTCTGTCATGACAAACTCTGATAATAGCAAACTAAAGTAGCTTGTCCCATTCCTGCCCGACTCGTCCTATCCCTATTCAATATACTTTTTCAGGCATATTTATTTAGTTCGTACCTTCAGTTACATAGTTTATTCATCACAATAATAAAGATAGTCTTACACCTTATTATAGATATTATAAGTAATATGATAATATATTGATGCGTTCTTAACTTTTAGACGAATAATAATATAAAAATCGAATTGAAGTACGTGTTAAGAATAGATGTATGGAAATATTGTCTATCAATTCCACTTATTTGCATTGTAAACTTTCAAAGCAAATTTTATAGATTTGAGTCATACTCAAATTTGATTTGCGTATTCGAATCTTATTTTCTCTGACATTTATTTATTTTTGTTCTACTAGGCCGTCACTCGCAAATTTGTTCACGAAGAAAGTGGTGGAGTGACAGCATTATGCGGCGCAGTAGAGGCCTGTCTCGGTCAGGGGCTTCGGCGACGTGCTTTGGGCCTCTTCAAGACGAGCTCCACCACTGCACTGCTGCACAAAATCGCTAAGGTATGCCGACTATTTATAAGCATTAGGAACTTTACAGTAACATTCATATGCGCCAGTGAACAGAATTATCTCGATAACGGGTTGCTACTTGCTTGAAGACTATAAGTCATATTGATTCTAATATGATAAGATATAAAAGAAAAATTGGATAAAGAAGCTTAAATTTTTAAGTAGTAATTTTGGTCCCAGTAATATTATTATATAGGCTTGGTTTTTTACGTAGATATGTTCATTTTAGAGAAATAAGCATCTTCGTGTTAGGTATTATTATGTTCAAACCTAAAACTAAGTTGGTTAAAAGTTAAATCGATTCGTTAAATGTTACCGATACTTCATCCAGGGCGTTTAAACTTGCAAACTGAATTAATTGTTTCACACAAACTTTTGGTACGAACGGATCATGCTAGAACAAATTGTTTAAGCTGTATCAAAATAAACAATTTTTAAAAATATTAGCGGAACCTTTTGATTAATTATTATTCACATATAATGACAATACATTTAAAAAGTGTTAAGGTATAGTGATAGTATTCATTGTAATGAGATTATTCATTGTAAGTAGGTAGATAAGATTGTAATGACTAACTTGATCCAATATCCGTAATATTAAATCGCTTTAAAAAATTTAAATTACTAGAGGATGCTGTACTTACCTAAAAGACTTGTATAGATGTACTTGTATACGTTTTGCATATTCTTTACGCGACCGGCGACACAGTTATTTAAGAGGCGTTTTGAATCTTTTAACGTGAGAGGCTTGTAGCGCGCCACCGTTTCCTTTACTGGACAATATTTAAATGCTTTTGCGTAAATACTTAGAAGCTCTTTTAAATATTCTTTATCTGAATTTAATGTCTGTCTGTTTAGTTTCTCTGTGTAGTTTCTCGATATTTGAAATAAAATCACATGTAAAATGTTCTTAACGTAATCGAGCATTCAGTATTTAAGAATGTAATTCCATAAGAATTTGTTACATATTCCTCAGTGTAAGAAAATGTATTGGAGCTTAAAATTCGCGTAGCAAAAGATTTCTTTATTTGCCGCAATTTATAAAGACACTTTCCATCTGCTTGAGAATGTTAAGCCGTTTATTTGATTACATTGCTTTTTATTAAGTATTTCGCTTTTGCTTTTTATTTTATTAAAATGAAGCACATTTTACATTTAATAAAAAGTGACTTTAAAATGCCAAATGTTGAACGATACCTATTTTATTGGAAAACTTTACTAAATATATAAATTTAAAACACAAAGTATGATGGATGTTTCATTTAGAAATGTACAATTTTTTAAATGGTTATAAAGTAAAATTTATGGCTGTCGTCATTAGTAGCATCGCTGCAGAACATTCATTAATTAGTTTCGCAGTGCTCGCTACAATTGTTAAAACTTTAGTGTGCAAACGACGCTAACTCGGTACAATGTGAATTCACGGCTGAACTCTTTGTTGGTACGTTGCGATGTTGTTCACATGTTTTTACGGAACATACATACCTATATGAGATATATTCATCTCACATATTTAGTGCTTTCAAATATAATTTGAAAGTTTTAGTTTCTAATATTTATTAGAATTGCTTAATCAAGTACCTACTGCTCATTGTGCTGCATTTGGTGGAATCGCTTTTATCATATGTGCCATAGGTGAACCAGTGCTTGCAAGGATATTAAATATTGTAGAAGGCCTCTCTATTCTTTGTTTTTCGATGCGTGGTCGCCTTTCAAGAATATTATTCTACTTATAGTATAGACGAAAAAAAATGTACAATGTATATAATCAATTTTAATGTATGTATTTGGAGCTCTTATTTGACCTAGATTAGCTCATAGAATACTTCTTATTTTGGTATTGCTATACGGAAGCAGGGAAAACCGCTAGGTACTAATAAAAAATTTTCGTTGTTATGGTTTGAATTTAAATTTAAAGACTATTATTTCGATTATTGAAATAAATTTAAACGAACCACTTTAAGTTCTTATTGTTTCTTTACGAAATAATCCAGGGAAAATTATCAAATCATACCGCACAGTTTTCTATTCTATACTTACAAAATGTAGATGATTATTTTGTCGAGGAGATCAAACGGATTGTACACAGTATATTACGTTATATAAATCGATGTAGTCATTCAATAACGTGTTCAGTCTAAGCCTATTCACTATAAAGGAAGCTTAGGAGCTATGAAGCCTTTTGTATGACGTGAATGTTATCAATATCGGATTATACCGGTCACAGGTCGTTCTAATATTGAAATGAAGCAGTGACACAAAGCGTGATACAATTAATAGAAATGTTAGTATAAAAATGCTTTTTGAGTTTTAATAAACAAATTAGTTCGTTTCTAAGAATTTGGAAGTATAAAAATATTTCTGCAATGATTTTTTGAATGTGTGTTGAGATAATGTTGCTAACAAAAAAAACTTTTCCCTGTTTAAATGTAAATAGCGATATATCTTCTAACTCCCTTACAAGCTAAAATAATTTCATACGGACTTAAATTATTAAAAAAAAAAAATATTCTTCACATACATGTATACAAGCATAGATCTGTGTTCTATTTTACAACGTCTACTCAAAATTACTTGGAATAAGTATTAACATCAACAAGTCGAATATTTCCTTTCAAAACATGTTTAAGTCGAAAACACAAATTTTTTGGTGGCTCCTTTCAAGTTCGCCTTATAGAGTTTCTGAAAGTTCTACTGTATTAGTATTTAGTGTAATACACTAAAGTGTATGGCCTGCGGCCGCTTTCAATAACCTTCATCTTCTTGAAAGCCCAGATTTCGTTGAATGTGTTTCAGCATTTTCAGCTTAAGATTTACTCAGGCTTTCTAACATAAGTAATGGATCTTTCAATTATGAGCCCAATTTACGAGTTAAAAGAAAAATTCAACAAATGATTAAGGTTTAGTTCTAAAATTATTGTCTTTTTGTGTTAGGAACTTAAATTAACTTAATGTGTCGCACCCTGCGTTTCTGCTGTTTTCATTTCGTATGTCTAATCGTCCAAGTCATCATCCATCTTCAAAAATTATCGCTTTACATATTATTAAGAAAACGATCCATATCCATCCACCCTTGTCAAAATTTGACTCTGTTGTCTTTTAAGTACAATTCATTGGATCTATATATAAATATTATTTAGTAATTACCCTACGTAGATCCATATAGCAGAGACATCCTTTAAGAAGCCCCATCGTATATCCTTTAATTTTCATATTTAATATTAGTTCAAATTTCACCGTTTTGCGGTTCCGAGTAAATCTATAAATTCGTATATTGCTAAAGTTTTCTGTGCCCTGTGCCTGTGCCCCTAACTACTCGCATAGTTTGTTACATAAAATCAATAGACATCACGCTGTTTCTATATACATACCTACCTTCATTACTCAACCTCGTAGTGTAATTTATATTGCGAAAATGGTTTATGAAGCAGGTTTTGGGTTGTACGTTAAATTGTGGATCACGGACGATAAATATGTTACTCATTTTGGTTGAAATTTTATTATATAGCTCAATACCTACCTGTTCATTTGGTAAAAAACTAAAGTTATATTTATTTATATAATGCGTTTTTAAAAAATCTGTTATCAATACTATGTTATTATTATTATTATTACGCCACTCTATACGATTGTCATAAGCTATCTATTAACATGGAAAATATCGCAAATAAAAAGACTTTTTTTACGTAAGCGATATTCATATTAGAAGTTATCACCACATCAAATAGAAATGTTTGTCGTCCCTATAGAGAGAGTTCAGATAATATTCATGTGTGAGATGAAATTTAATTGAATGAATAATGAATTCTATCACGAAACAATCAAAATAATCTCATAGCCGTGTTGCGAAACATAGAGAAATTGTTGAGCGTAAATTTCGCAGCTTTACTCTGAATCTATTGTGAGGGTTGTTTCTATACAACAATTTAGTTGCTTCTTACTTATTACCCCTCATCGCTTAGAAGAAAACTTGCACGAAAGGACACGCGATCTTTAAAAGTAACCAGATTTTAGCAAACATTTAATTTATTTATATTGCAACGGACTGTGATAAAAATTAATATATAGAATTGTTATTCAAAATAAAAGGTAAAATCATTTCTCGTGCGATAAGTGTTCAAGAACCAACTCGACTTCTTTATAATACGTATATACATTTATAAAATACTGTAAGAATATTTACACTACAGAAACTTTAAACCTATGACGAAATTGCCTTTGTTGGAAAAGGATTGTAATATACATAAGTAATGCTATCCTCTAGATAAACACCAGGCAATTTAGCGCAAAAAGAGCTTGCATTAACATTTAGTTACTTGTAATTTGTACTTACAAAGATACATGTGTTAAGTTTGTATGTATGCTTAATGGTTATAAATGTCTTTCGTTTATGATGATAAATGGCTTACTTGGGTAAAATGGAAGCCTTCAACATATGTCGTTATAATGGCATTTTCTTATGTAAGTAAAAATTTTTTCACATTAAGTTACTTAGGTAATTATATTGACTTTCATGGAAGTTTATTATGTTCACTATATATTTCTTTAACAGGATAGACTCCAAACTTATTTGAAAAGACAAAAAGAATGATTTGATTCGTGATATACCTAAGATTTAAATATGATATTAAAAATGCATGAGTCGGGATTTAAAAATAGGTTATATATGCTCAAGCTAAAATAGCTACACTTACATAAAACATGGTTTCTATCGTCAACTTTATCGCTGAGAGTAAAATTTATGGATGCTCACGTAGGGTTTTGGTTGATACGTTTTTGATACGCTTCGTATCAACATCGAATTGCGATTTAAAAATGTAAGATTTAAATATACTCGTACATCTTTTTCAGTGTATCTTATGTAGATAATTGTAATAATTAATCAAACAGAACATTAGCGACAACATACTATTTAAAAGTCTAATAAACCTAATTATTATGGAAAGTAAACAACTCCTTTGCAATGACGTGTAAGGTATACAGTGTATGAGCAACCCAGATATTGACTAGAGCCTTAACATATATTCCGTACAATAGGCACACATTCCCCTAATTAGATGAGTTGACGTACGTCCGGAGTCCGATCAAACAGAACATGTCATAGATCTTATATATTGAAGATGTACTGGTTCGTATGATAATATCCTGTTTCTAGATTTATCGTTTATTAAATACTAGCGACCCGGCCCGAATTCTCGCATATATTATCCATGTATATTGTATTGTAGTATTCCTCTTGAATTATTCTATCTATTAAAATAAAACCGCATGAGAATCGTTTGCGTAGTCTTAAAGTTTTAAGTATAGATAGAGATATAATGATAGAGAAAGTGACTTTATTTTATACTATGTAGTAAAAAATAAATAAGTACAAATATTGGATTTGCACCCGTTTTGCCTTTTGCGTTTCTTTATGTCTTTTAAGAAGGGTGAGTTTTAGTCGACTACTATTGAAAAATTAATTCATGAATATGCCAGTAAGCTCTAAGTAAATTCTAAGATTTAAAATATTAATATCATGTTACATCTTATCTCCAATACAGTATTGTAGGTATCGTAGATGTAGTTTCCGATAAGCGATCAATAGCAACACATTCCTTATCCCCAAGAAAACATATTTTTTCCATACAAATAGGTCAAGTATAGCACGTGCAAGTTTCTTTGTTCAATGTCATGAAACATTGTAATCCTCCCGAGAATCTGTGGATTTTCAATAACTAGAAAGTAATGCGAAAGCAATTTCGGTACCTCACTCGATTTCGTGTTTGTATATCGCGGTCACAGCGCCAATATTGGATATTTGGTCCGGCGGTTTGTATAAAACACATACCTACTGGCTATGCCATGACGAGATCAATTAACTGATATGTATTTCAGTACAATACAAAATCTGACGTACTCAATAATTTGAAATCTTTTGGTTTTCAATCATTAAATGCGCAATTTTTTTTCTTCAAAAACTGGATACCCATTTTATCCAAGTATGTTTAATAGATTTTGAAGAAAAAAATTAATGGGTATTAGCAGTTGCTAAATTATGATCCTTAGATGTTTAAAATTGATAATTTTTTGCAAGTTTTAAATACGATACTACACCATAAATTGTTTTTGACTATTTGAAATACAATTTATATTAACTTAAGCATAAAAATTCCGTGGATTTATATTACAAATTAATTCGATATTTGAAGAAATTACGTTGAAATGACATCGAGTTCATTAAAACTTTATGAATTATAGTGAAAGTAAATATCAAACATTTTAATTGTCTTGAAAGCTTTGTTGTGTGATTCATAAAATTTGTGAAATTTGATTCTAATGGAAAAGTTGAAATATTAAGAATTTGCTCGAAACAATGGGCTTTGTTGTTTTTAAATATTTTAATAGGAGTATTATAATGAGAACTATAAATCGACTGTAGTGTACTTAGAATAAAAGCTTGTGGTTCTTTTTGTACTGAACTGAGCAGGTGATATGCTTGATTTTGAACGATTACCATAAAATAGTAACGTATTGAAGTATGGAAGAAAAATATGGGCTTGTAGTGCTTCCTTTACTGGGGAAATCGCAGTATCACTCAATAAAATAATGTTATTACTTGACGTTTTTCTGTAAGAGTTATTCCTAGGAGAACTATGCGAATTTGGTCTATGCTATTTCTATCTTAATAAATATAAGTTACGTGTCACGTTATTTGTCCGCGATTGACTCCTGAACTACTGAACCGATTTTAGATTAAATTTGCACACCGCCTGCAGTTTGATCCAACTTAAAAGATAGGATAGCTTACATCCCGGTATTGCCTCGGGAACGGGAACTACGCGGGTAAAACCGCGGGGCATAGGTAGCTTTATTTACATTTATTATTTATTTTGGCATACAAAGAATTGTGATAGCATTGTGTGGCATTGTTTGGCATGAGATTCTTATCGCCTTTTGAGATATAATGCGTTTGAATACCACTCAATTTATACACGACAATATTACTTGAGCTTTTTATAGGGATTAGTTATATTTTTAGAACCATTTATAATTTTAGACATTATCGCATTTGCTATCAACTCGAACATCCGAGGTTTTATGACATTGTCAATCAAAGTGATGACGACAATTACAGTTGGCGTTGCTACATTAGTTGATTAGTGATTTATAAATTTAGTACTGAAACATATTTTAGTCTTCGTTCTATTTAATTCACACTAGCTTTTATTCTTCTAGTTTTATCGCGTAATACTCGATCCTGGATTAACGCCCTTTCCGTCATTTTAACTCTCGGACTAGGTTTCTAGTGTTGAAATAAAGAGGGAGAAATAGACGGCTCTACAAGTAGAAGTGTGCAAGATGATAATTCATACAAATATTATAAATGCGAAAGTAACTCTGTCTGTCTGATTAGAACGAAATTTGGCACACAAATGGTTTAGACCCTGGGGAAGGACATAGGCTACTTTTTTTTAAATCAACCCCCAAAAGGTTGCGCGAGGGGTTAAACTTTTTATAATTTAACGCTTTCACGGCCAAACCGCTGAACCGATTGTAATGAAATTTGGTAGACATATGGTCTAGAGCCTGAGAAAGAACATAGGCTACTTTTTAACTGGAAAAAATG
>JADANM010006423.1:4947727-4987153 GCA_026213755.1 Eurema hecabe
TTAAAAGGGGGAAAGGGCAAAGTTTATATGAAAGTCCACGCGGCCGGAGTCGCGGGCAACAGCTAGTATTGAATATAACGTATTTGATCATGTAGTTGACTTAACAGCGGCTCTCCGTTAACAGTATTAAGAATATGTGTTAATTAGCGGTCTCACGTACCCGGTCTTGGAGAACTATCACAAACACTCCAATATGTTCTTACAAACTTTCGAATTTGTATAAAACAATAGATATATGGCAATCTTGATACATTATTGGCCTAGCTTATGTCAAAAAGCCCGTCTATCTGCAAAATAATATTCTAGAGTAAAAATGAAAATACTCCAGCGAAAATAAATTGTGTGCGAAATATTCATAAAACCTGTTTTGATCTGAGTGCCTTTCATCTCAGCTTAAATGGAAATGATCCATCATTTTATAAGGTTTTAATTCCTGATCATAACAAAAACAACTTTTCAAATATTGATTTAAGTTTTATTGATTCGACCTTGTGAATTTTTGTTATTTACTACGGTTATGTAATATATTTTGTAAAGCTGAACAGATGGTTTGTTTGACTCACACTCATATCTGAGCCTTCGGGAGGATAAAAATTAAAAATACTATCCTCTTTATCATTCCGTTTTGTCACAAATCCTTTTCTTTTTTTTCCTAAAGGAATTACTTAGCATCAGGTAAACTTTCTCCATTGCTAGTCATTTGAAAAAAAGTCACGGCAAGTCGCTAATAACAATATAAACATACCTACTTAAAATATACTTTTCGTTACTATTGGCTTCATATAAGAGTGTATACTCTCTTTAAATTGCTGTAATATTTTCCTTTGATGTGACGGATCGTTTGAAGCTAAAAAGAATACTTTTATATTTTCCAAACAATATATTAAAATAGTTATCCAAAGGTACGTCACGTAAACGCTAGTCCTAGTCCTCCTTTAACGATCTCGTAACATGTCACAGTTGCTTTCTATACTAACAAAGACATTATTTCCAATTAAACATGTATAAGAAGTTCTTCGTGACCTAGCTAGTGGCTTTAATTATGTATGTAATTGAATTCTGTCCCTAATCGGTCAATAAATGGTCTGTACAAATAAAATTATGATTATTTAGAATCTAATAAAAACAGAATAAGAAGATGAGAATTTGTCTATGAAAATACATCTAGATAATTTGTGACTATTCCGACAATGTAGCACAGTTGGAAATCTTGTTAAGCCTGTTGTGAACTGTAAATGAACCCCACTAAATAGAAACCTTTCAAGCTCTAGAAGCTGCTCTATCCACTCAGAGCTTTCAAAGGAATGCCTTTGAGAGAGTTAAAAACGCCCTTTGTTCGAACGAACTCTGACCGATAAACTAAGCAGAGAATCTGAGGTATGTTACCGTTAACTGTAAAGACCAGGTAATGAATTTCTATGTTTATTTTTGTCATACTTTTACGATAGATAGGATTTATTATATAAATTTTTTGTAAGAAGTTAGTAGAAGTAAAGTAAGAAGAGCTTCTTGAAGGAGCTATAATATAAAAGAATTTGTACGATAGCGTCTGTGCAGGTTTGCCTAATATAAGTGGTACTAAAGAGCACGCTTCGATGCCAGCGGGCTCATTTTAGCATGAGTTTTCATCTACAAAGTTATATATTTTTGTAAGTTATCTTTATTCATGCAAACGCAAACATATGAAATAGATTGTAGATGTAAGCCGTTATGTAAGAATTTTTAGCACCAATCCATGAACTTAAGTTTTGCCTCTCTTCTCAGTAAAGTTGATCGAATTTCGCAAAAGTTTCTCACGTACAACATAATAATATCGGGATTAATCCTGACATCGACTTTGGCATCGAGTTTCAAACTGTACTTATCTATAAATCATAATTTCTGTTCAGGACGAACGGCTCATATCGACTAAACTTTTTTAATATCTATGTAATTCATTATTCTTTTATTTGATTATCTTTTAAGTTGGTTGATTTATATCGTAAAGTAATTTTTTTGTGTTTTCTTGGAAAATAAAAAATGTTGTTTTATTGGCTGTGTACTAGTCTATAACATAGTGTTTATATGTTTTAAATAACGATTAAAGGTTGCCATCATATGGTTTTTAGTAGTTATATAGTATTCGATTGCCAGTATTGAATTTTATTTAACCTTTTGATATTTTGGAATTGTAGGTGACTTGGAAGAGGTTGAAGCCTTAACAATTAGGTCACCCACGTTTCCCTTTGGTTTGAAATACGGAAGGATACTCGTTAAAACTTTCTCTTAGAATCTGTTTTTAGAATATTGTATATAGGTATTATTAGATTGTCGTATCATTGAACTTTTAAACAAGTAGTTACTATAGGATCAGAATTTTCAATATTAAACGAATTCAATTTGTATTATTTCAATATAAATAAAATATGTATCACCATCATATTGAACATTTATTTTATAATAACCTGCCACTATCTTAAGAAACTTCTTACTTAAGGGAATATAATTGTGTTTTTTATAGCACTGTCCGGAAGCAGCGTTGGTGTCAGCCAGGGTGTTGTCAGCGGAAGGTGCGCCGGCTACCAGGTCCGCTTCAGGTGTTGAGAGGCGACCATCAGCTCCTCGCCCACCCTTGAACAAGAGAGGCTCGGGCTCCATGTTGTCATCGCAACCACCGCCTACATCGAGGTTAGTATGTCCATAGAATTAAAATTAATTATAGTTTTTTACGTGCTTATATCATAACCATTACATATAAAAACTGGTAAGTACGTTTCTTTGAACGGGCTAAAACTTACAAAGTCGTCGGATTTTTATTTTATTAAATTTTGCCTGCTATAACCATAACCGTGTCTATTTAATATGAAACAAAGTTCACGGTTCTAAATCCGGTCCGGTTTTACCCTGAAAACCGCATGTGCGGCTGTGATGGAAAAATTGTGGAAAATAAATTTTAAATTGTAAGTTTTTAAGTCACTATTCTGCTGGATATGTTTTAAATATACATTTAAGTACATGTATACACGTGTACTTATAATATCTTTAATAATTTATTCGAATAGCAATGCAAGCTACTACATTAACGTAACATGTCAGCATATAACTATCATAACATATTCAGAAAACTATTGAAGTGCTAGAAAAGTTGTTACGTTTCCAAGTAATTAGATAATTGAGACACGTTTTTTTGAACGCAGCAATCTCCTGAAAGGCTGTAAATAAACCTCATTAGGGTTAATTATCTAGCGCTGCCTTCCGGAGTAGACAGTAAGGTTTCGCAACATGAGATTCAATTGAGTTATCATGTGGCTATGTCCAAGTCGTAATTATCCAACTCTACTTACGAGTGCTAACTAGTAAGTTTGATTTAATTAGGTATAATATTACTTAAAAGTTAAATAAAGTTGAGAAGGAAAAATAAGTAAAAGTTTATAAAGGAAAATGCACTATACAAGCTTCAAGATATGTAAATAATATTTAGTAATATTTAGTACCCAGTATTTTGAAACTTATACATGCGATGATTATTTTGTCTTTTTTGTCACAATAATTATATAACAAGGAATTTTGAGTTAAGACGATTTATAATTTTGAATGTGTAAATTTAGAAGAAATTACAGGAACAACAGTAAACGTTCGTAATATTGTAAAGGTTACTCGTAAATCCTTTTAAATTCTATTACTTTACATCGAAGATTGTCCGCGGCAGATCGCACGGTGAAATTGATTGGGTAAATTTGATTTGCGGCGAAATGCGAAGCTCAGAGGAAATTAGTTTAGCGAATCCTGGCGCAGGGACATTTAATTGATGCCATTTATTATTTATGTAAAAAGGAATTCGATATTATGCTTTATGATTTTATATTAAATGAAATGCTGATAGACAAGTCATCTTTGTCAGAATTGCGGTCGTATCAAAGTACTGTTCTACGTACCTGTAAATTGGTATAAAATGATATCTTGATGATATTAAAAATAAATAAAATAAATAAATAAATAAATATTTTCAGGACATTTATACACAGCGCCATCTAGTTCCAAGCTAAGCCGAAGCTTGTGTTATGGCAACTAGATAACGGAATAAATTACATATACATTACTTTTCTTTTGTAAATACATACATACAATACATAGCAACACCCAGACCCCAGAAAAATACAAATGTAAATTACAAATATATTTTTCCGGTGTGGGAATCGAACCCACGACCCTTCGCGCTGAAGGCAGGTGTATAACCTACTGCGCCAAGCGGTCGTCAGAAAAAAGACGATTGGTGCGTAAAAGTATTTAATTATAAAAAGTAAATAGGTAGACTTAGACAAATCCATTACGTGAATTCCCACAGGATTAAACTAGAGTAAAACTATATTATCAAATCATCATTCTTCATATTCCATTGTGCATGTTTGTCTATTTAAAAACTTAATTATAATATATTTTTATAAACATTTAACGATGTATTAACGACTTAATCAAAAACACATAATGGCAAAATCCTTTACATTGTTTATATGTCATACAGGTCACTGCTATTGACAGGTCTATTTTGTCGGAATTTCCAACTTTAATATCGCTACATTAAATTATGTTCTGATTAAAACTCGTGTGTTACTTCGCTCGTGAAAGCTTTTCTATGTAGTTGAATAGTGGCATAGAGTTTATTGCGTGGTTTAATAAAGTAGAATATTTAGAATCCATGCGGAACTGCTGTAATTGCGTTGCTAATGTGTATTAAGAGAACCGTATATATTGTAAACTCATAATTATTTACTGGTTTGGAATTTAAAGTTGAATGAACGAATAGCTATTGGTTTAGTCATAACTTACTACAAACATTTAGAAATATAGTTATGTTGGATCACTACTTGGTGTAGCTGTATTTCAAATTTACATACCTACTCCTATTCGCATATATAGTGGAAAATATACCCTTTTAGTCGAAGGCTTCATCTAAAGCTTTCGAACGAACCGGGCAATTTAGGTAAGGAATAAAATTTCTAGACGATAATGGTTTGTATATGTAGTCGTCTAGTACATACTATGATTGCTCGGGTTTTATTTGGATTTTCTTATTTGTGGCGTTTCGTAACATTTTTATTTGCAAGAAACTGTAGGTACATACTGATATTATAAAACTCGATTCAAATCCAATCCTGTATATTCTTTTTCCTTGTTTGGGTTTATATAAAGTCTGTAACTACATTCTCGTCAAAATAATTTTCAAATTAACTTCTATATGTATATATAGAGATTACCTCACATTGATTGAATATTTGTTTTGAGTATCGAAAGGGGAGTTCAATACAATTTGATTAGTATTATAAGCGTTCAGTAAAATTCAATCATAGGCAAAGCTCGAGGATAATACAATAAATAAATATGAATAGTGAACATAATGAATTGTTTTTGTGTCGATGTAAATAGGCGTATACGCGTAACTCCTCATACTTAGAGTATAAGTATATCTTTGAGAGTATACTGTTATCCATACTGTTTTAAGGAGTTCTACAGAATAAGAAATAATCTAAAAGAAAAAATATTCAGAAAGATAAATGTACTTTGTATTGTTAATTCTTGATGGAGCTACATATTGTAATTTTATAATAGAACCAGGTACCTACATTTTTATATTATATAGTATATAAAAAATTAATGTATATATAATATATACATTAATTTTTTTTAATATATGATATCTTTAGTCTCTCAAAAATAATTTTATAAATAAGAATAATATAAAAAGGATTTGCTTCGTCTTTAAAGCTTTAGAGTGAACATTTTATTGTGCTTTATATTCTATTTCAAAAGCAAATAATAGAGACGTTTGTCGACAAATCGTGACTTATTCCGATTGTATCTACAGTATTGTTTACAAGCAGTATTTTATCTTCATACAAAACGACTACGAGCTTGGAAAAAGTTGAATGAGTTCAGTCTGCAGGATATGCAGTTATGATTAAAGTCGCTTAGAAATAGGTTCAGAAAAGGGATATTGCAGGAATTTATTTCAACTTTAAAGGAAATTAATAACTACGACCGCTCACTAATGAAATTATATACTATTGAGATTATGTAAATTAATAAAAGGTTCCATAGTGTCTAAACACGTAACCGATATCCTGATAGTCTGCCATAGAGCTCCATGTGCCGAAATTGACAACGATTTATCTGCAATAATTTGTCATATTCACCTTCGATAAATCTGGTCAGATAAATTGTCACATTTCCTTTCTGTTATAACCAAGTAAAGCAATAACTTTACCGTGCTACAATCTACATCAATCGTTATTCCCGCGAGATCAACTTTACCCGATGCATTTCAAAGGCTTTTATTTGTTTTACAATATTGTTCTGTTCGACTAAAAATAAATTTGATACATTGAAATTGTATATCTCGATTCAAATAGAAATGAAAAGGGGATTGAAAGAATAAAACCTATCAGAATTGAATGGAAACTATATTAAAAATATGTGTATATTTAACTATGTGTAGGTTAGTACGCTGCAATATACGCGTAAATATACGAATAATAGTGATAGGTTTATATTTTAGATATATATTTGTAGGTACATATTTTATCAAATATCTCTTCTGTAGTTCATCTTGTCTTCTCCATTAAGCCTCGTCTTCAATCCAATTACTCAATAAGTCCGAGAGAGTGGAAACTTTATTTTATTTTTCCTCAAAACTTATAACATAACAACAAGAATGTTGGCTTCAAGATCGGGGCGTTAACACTTGATTCGATCAGATCACCACAAAGCCTTCACATTGAATGGAAGTATAGAATAGAATTACCTATATGTCAACATTTTACTTGAAAGAAGCCAATTCTTTGTTTTATAATAATAATATTATTACATACAAGATTTAAATCTGTAATGTACCTATTTATACCAAAATGATTTCAAAATGTCATACGCGACCTAATACTGTAGCTTTTGCTAAGGGAATTATGATCGATAGTCAAGTCATGTCCCATTAACAAAATGTATGCTATATACAAAGCTCGACAAATAAAATTTTTTTTAGGTAAGATCTTTTGGTTGAATAACTTGAATACCTATAATTATATAAGTTTGTCTGTTAGGTAAATCGAAATGTTTATTACTAATAAACTAAACGCGCTGATATAACTTGTGAAAAAAAGGAAATAGGAATAAAATATTACTAAATTGGGCTGAAGTGAAGTCAAATTAATTCACCGCTTGTTCTTCTGCCAAATTATTAAATTGAATATCAAAAGATGTCCCTCCCTATTTTCATGGCCAGTCGCTTTTCGTTTTAATTATTCGCTTTTATTAATTTCTCTTTTAGCAAAACCGTTTTATTAAATGCGTTTCATAATAGCTTGCAACTTTCACAAAAATACTTTAATAATGACTAAATTATTCAGGACTGAAAAATAGTTCAAAATGCTTTTTGAACTATTTTTCAGTGCCAGTGCCAGGTGCCAGGTGCCAGGGGAGTTTAAAAAATATCCTTTTTACCTTGAATATAAAGTATCTTTATTTTTTCCAAAGTTTAGACAGAAGGTTAACTAAGTTTTAATCCCTTCGGAATTAATTTTAACCGTTTATTAAGCGAACAAGAGGTGCTCTTAATTTAATATTCTGCTAATATTTTATTGGATAATTCTTAAATTAATTCTTTTCCGACATACTATCGATAATTTAAACAACATAAGATTCTTTTCAACTTCTAATCAAAGTCAAATTTAGAAAGTAACATTTGCATCGAAAAAAAAATTGTATTCCGGAAGTGAAAACTAATTATTTACATAATAAATAAATTATACGTAAGTATATGCTTTTAACGAAATTAACGTTCTTCAAATGGTCCATTAAAAAAGTCCTTATATAGGACGTGTAAAGTACGCATGTGAATAATATAACTTTGTTGTCATCATCTTCCATTTTATAGCAATTTTATGAAGCCTCATAAAACAACAATAGTATTTCGTTTGATTTTTACGCGGGTAGGTAACAAAATGTCACGGTCGGGATCTCTGAAATTACTTTCATTAAGAGCCATGATAGGAACAAATAACCTTCGAGCCGTATCAAGGTCAGGATTTATTGATTTCAAAGATTTCTGGACATAAGAAATTCATGCAACGATTGATGTGTTACGTAAGTAATTTTCCTAGTAAATATTTAATAGTTAAATCCTCGATTTTGACATGTTAAATAGGTACTTAGTGATATGAGCATTGAACAAATTATGCAGCATATGCTTAATTTAACATATAAATACTACAATAATAAATTTTGATGGACATTACATCTTAGTTTAAAATAAAACCTTTTTTTGCGTTGGAAGCAAACTATGCTCTGCGGTTTCGTCCGTGTTCTCGTAACCAGTTACTTTAATATATTGTTATATTCGTATATTACGACATCTTAGGATAGTTTAGCTTTTAAATTGATCCTTTATTTTCAGAGTATTTCTGATCCAAACAATTATATTCACAGTGGATGTAAACGAATGTTTTTACTATCAAAATATTATTGTAAACATTATTAAAATAAATGAAGTAAAAGGCATCGCTGTAGTCATCTGTTTTGTATCATTCTGCTTTAAGTAAAAATAATTATAACGATGTCTCCTAAAGCATTAAAAGGTTCAGGTGGAGTTAAGGGAGGTTTAATGATGTACATTTATCAAAGAAACATAAACTCGACGATCAGATGGATGTATATAAGTAGATAAGATATAATGTTTTAAATTATTGCAATGGATGGAATGGGTTTGTGGTGGGATTTGTCTGATAGTGATCTTGTCCATTAACCAAATTATTTATTCAGACATTAGCAATAACGTCTAAAGCAAAACAAGGAAGTTTCCTCATATACCATATTAATGGAACTCATTATTATTCAACGTTTTTATAAACCATTAGCAACGGTAATCTGTGTTGGAAAACTTGCAAGTCATGAACCATGCCGCAGCGAAATGTCGCAGTGCACATTAAACTATCAAAAAACATTAGGCTCAAACTTGATTACAGACTAAACTAATATTGTATTTCAGGCATCTGTGGATCCGAATCGCGTTGTTCGAGCGTCAATTATCTAAGATCATCGAGCATTTAGTGAACAACGCTACGAGATACTATGAGAGGGATGCTTTGGTAGCTGATCCTGATTATGGCAGCATTCTTAGCTCCTTGCTCGTTGGACCCTGCGCATTGGAATATTCTAAAGCTAAGGCACCCGCTTGCTTCTGGACAGACCCCCCGGCTGATGAATTGGTAATTTATTGCTTATATTCTTGTTCAAAAATTCAAAAATTGATCCTAATCTTGTTTTAACATAAAAATTATTTTACATGGTCCAATGAAGTCTATTATTTATGATAATTATCATGTACGTATATACAACGTACAATGAGTGATTAATGAATGATATAATATAACATGAAACCACTAAAGTTTTTTCTAAGCAAAATAAGTCAACATAAATCTTTTGTTAAACTCAAAACGAAGATTACAGTAGGGATTCTAAAGAATAAAATAATTTTCTCAACAAAAAATAAGGACTTGGCGACGAGACGCCAGTATAAAGTCCTACGCCCAATTGAAATCACTTTGTTCGCGTGAATATATTGTTTATAAAGATTTATTGGGGCGTTTATAAAAGTTTCAGATTTATAAAAAGCTTAGACTCATTTAATGTAATTTGCTTGCGAGAAGTGCGATAAAAGTTTAAATCTATAAATAAGATCAGACGATGAATCTTAGCTCTGGGGGATTTTACTTTTGAAAATGGGTAGACTACTGACAATATTTTGTCCAAAATTTTGATGTTTGTTTAGGTTTCTGTTTAGGGTTCCATAATTTTTTTTTCTACTGTCATAACTTTGGGTAAAGAAGAATTTACACAAATAAGTTTCTATAGTGTATTTCCTGGTAATGGCTAGCTGTGTGATATACATATTTAATCTGTATGTATTTATATTTCTAATTTTATAGGCGGCCTAACCTTTAATCAGTTAAGATTAAGATACGCCATTACGAAAATTGGTTTAAAAGCTTTAAAGCTTAACTTAGTTGAAAATGGATTAAAGATTAAATTGTTAAGACTGTTCTGTATTTTCTTCGCTGTTTCTTCTTGAAATACTATGTTGTTTTGTGTATATCGTGTGCATTATATTAACGAAGTGGTTATGTTTTCTATTTTTATTTTGTAACTTTTCGTTTTTGCATGTTCGCGGCTAATGAATATTTCAAGGATATTGCAGTGGTAGTTTTTTTAATAACATAAGCCTAAATATTTCCTGAGCGCAACCAGTGTTGGTGTTTAGTATGATATAAAGTATAATTAGAAGTATGAAAACAATACAGGTTCAAAGACATCGCATGTCAGCCGGGACGACGACACCGCCGTCTGTGAGGAGGCCGATAATTAACTTTAGAAGAAGTCTTAATGCTTCATCTGATGACAACGCTTCAGTTAGCGTTGGTATGTCATGATGTAATGGTTATAAGTTTTTTACGAATATTTTTTTACCCAATCTACCCTCCACAATAAATAAAGACTTAAGTTATATGAAAAAAATATTTTAAAGTCGAGAAAATATCGCATTTCAATTGCAAATATTTGTTTGTACGCTTTTAAATATACATTTGTTTGTTGTTTGGATGATATATACATTTGTAGGTTCAGGAAATGCCACAGCTTCTAGTGCCAAAGACTATGTCGAAAGTTTACATCAGAATTCCCGCGCAACGCTTTTATATGGGAAGAATAATGTCAGAGTTCAACCAGTAAGTTGTCTTGTTTATTTTGTATCCTACACCTTATTTTAATCTCTATATATGTTAAATGTTTTCCCAAGGTATTGCGAAAATTGAATATCTAAGTCGCTATTAAAGCACATAAAGATATAAATTATTGTGACATGAAGAGTTTTAACGGCTCTATAAAACTTTTATATTCTTACACACATGACTACTTCTAAGGTTTAGTACATTCCTTTAGTTTCTTTACATTTTAAATGTTTTTATTAGTCTTACATGGGTGATTAGGCTTACGCCTAAACTAGCGTCTTTAAAAGTATTTTCCTGTAAGCACAAGACATAAGTTAAAAGTTTGTACACATAGCTGTCTCTTAAAATCAAAAATTTTGGGCGCAGAGTAAAAATTTTAGAAGCATTTCATATCAGTGGCAAACAAGTTCTCAAATTTGGCAAATTTCCAATACACAACTAGAATTCACGTTTCGTACTTAAATATTTGAAGTTTACATTACAGAAAGATGTAGAAGAACCGATGCCAGGTTATTTGAGCTTGCATCAAACAGCTGCTGGTTTGGTCATCAAATGGACGCCAAATCAACTTATGAATGGCTACGCTGAAAGTGAAGGAATTGATAAAAGGTACAGAATTAATTTTTCTAATGTTTGTTCCTCAAAATAGTCCTTTTTAGTTAGTCACACTCTTTATCATTGTAAGGCTTATTATTCTTTTATAACGTTGTTTTCTTTGTGTGTAGTTTTATTGCCTAATCCTATATAAAATAGAATTGTAAAATCAATCCGAATTTAAAGCACCAATTTAACACAAACTTGTTTGAAAATTTGGTCCTTTGAGCCGGATATAGATTTTGGTCAATGTATTTAACGATGCTCAGCTTGATTTATTTTAAGTTATGTTGTATGAACTTTATTTTGGAGAGTAGCTTTGTAACGTATGTGTAGCCTGCTTCGTTGCCACTTAGTGCATGTGTCGGCGTGTCAGAACAAGTGTATTTTGTGCAGTACCGCGCCTTGCACGGTATACAGGCGATTATGTGCTGGTTCTCTTTGTGTTGACTGGTAAGTTCGCTTGTTTATTTTTAGTGTATTTTTGATCGCTTTAAAAAGTTATTATTTAAGTTATTTAGTATCCTAATACATGTATGTATTGAACGATGTTACATAAAAATGAAACTGAAACCGAATTTTTATCTGTCTTCTAAAAACATTTAATTTAAACCCAATTATACACGACAATTAAACACTCCCTTGGTCGGTATCGATTTCTATGGGTATAGAAAGAAAGATTTGGATGAGGAATACTTACACAAAAATATAATATCGTATATATGTTGATATAAAACTCTAAAACAAAACTATTGAATTGCAGTATTTACTGGGCAATGTCGTTGCAAGTATGCGTGGCTGAAGTTGTGTATGTACACGTGCATCGCTCACAAGCAAGTGATGCACTTATACTAGTTGGACAAGATGGAGTACAGAGACCACCAATTCATTTTCCTAAAGGTGGGTTTTGTACATTGATTCTATATATCTTGACTCTTGAGTCTACGTATAGGTTTGTTCCGGGATCGTTTTAGTTTTAATTTACATATTTAATTACTTAATTTACTTTAGCCTTTGAATTAAAGAATATTTCTTATTCTTTAGGTGGACACCTTTTATCGTTTCTAAGTAATTTGGAAACAGGACTCCTGCCTCACGGTCAATTAGACCCTCCACTTTGGTCACAGAGAGGAACGGGAAAGGTAAAATAATTTAATAACTACTCACGAAATATAGAAAACAACAAATTGTTCCATATGGACTTAAAAAGTGGGGATTTTAGTATGTTTTCATTTTATTGGAAAAGGTGTAAATATTAAAGGATTTTTCTTAAAGGTTTTCGGTAGAAGTAAAGGCAAAAGACGTCCAATGCCCAGTCTGTGTGAGAGCGGAGAGACAGATGAACTTGAATTTGATGAAGTGGCCGGCGATTACGTGTTCCGGATCGTTAATAATGCCATCGCCGATCGTGAAGGTAATATTTTGAATGCAGAGTCAAGTAAAAGAATCCACTTAACTCCAAAACTAGATATTGTATGTCAATATGTTCAGAATTATTGTCTAAGTACACCTTCCATGCTAACGAAATTAAACCTTAAATCTTAATTATAGTCCGTAATTCCTCAATATAAATAATAATAACTAAGTATAACGCAACTCCACAACAGTGACAGTGATAAATTTTTATGGTTTCAATAGTTTCGTAGCCTATTGAATAAACAAGGAAATAGTCAAACTTTTCTACCTTATAATATTAGTCTTTATAGATATAGTAACTCTTCCTCATCAGCGATGCGCCACTCGCTGCTGGAGCGCGTGGTGTCGTCGCCGCCGCGCACGCCGCGCCGCACGCTCGCCTCCACCTCCACCACGTCGTCCGACTCCAGCACCATGTCCGTGGACTGCCCTCCGATCATCAGCAACCTCATTCAACAAGCTGGCGCCCAGCAGACTGTCGAGCAGGTATTATAGCGGATACTAGAGTGAGGCAATCGTGGACCAAAGTAGAATAAAACTGAACATCAGATGCGTTGTGGTCGAAAATATTAAAATAAAACACTTTTATAATAATAAAAAAGGTATCTCATATTAATTCGATTATGGTATATCTATCATAACTACCTTACTACCTCTTAAATTGGTATTTAACAAGATTATCCTAGTTTTTCCGCATAATTGCGGAATAATGCTATAATTGAAAAACTAGGATAGTCAAAACTTTAAAACACTGGCGAGACTGTTTCTTCCATATTAATATAAATACGCCTTTGTATTACTAAATTGTTGGTTCACAAATTTATGGAGAGAACCTGATGAGAAAACAATACACATTTGGTTATATCAGTAAACTTTAAGCATATTATATCAAGTAAGTGTTTTCAGGCGGCATCGATTGAACTAGTATGCAGCACGATGCGGCGGCAGATCATATCCCGCGCGTTCTACGGCTGGCTCGCCTACTGTCGACATTTGTCTACTGTTCGCACCCATCTCAGTGGATTAGTGCATCCTAGTATAGTGAGCAGAGGTAAGGGAAAGGAACTAATTATAATTGGTTAACAAGCAACATCTATTTAGCAATTATTAATTTCACAGTTTCACGAAAGAAAGTCAAATTTTTATAACCTTCAAAATCTACGTCAAGAATATAAAATTGTACCACCAACGAATTCGCGTGTCTTGTTTAATCTTTCTCAATGCAGTTCCACACAAAAATATAATTTAATATTTAGTTTGTATATAATTTATTAATGTTTAATGGCTATTATTAGATAGTGCTGACGAAGGTCTAACAGAGAAAGTATGGCGATCAATGATGGATGACAAAGGTGCAATAGCTGATAAAGACGAAGTATATAGGCTTGTGTACTACGGTGGAGTACAGCATGATATACGGAAGGAGGTGTGGCCTTTTTTGCTGGGGTATTATGAGTAAGTTTAATTTTCTAAAATTGCATTATTTTGTCTTGTATTTGAACTAGATTGGAACTTGACTTACGATTGCAGCTTAATGTATCAAAATACTTATTACTCTTTCAGGTTCGGCACAACATTTGAAGAAAGACAAGAGCAAGATTCGGTATACCGTCGGCAATATGAGACCACAATGTCGGAGTGGCTGTGTGTGGAGGCCATCGTGCGGCAACGAGATCGGGAGGCAACGGCTGCGTCCATCGCCAGATTATCAGAATCTTCGGGAAAAGCTAAGCCTGAGATAGAGCCTAATGAGGTTATTATATTGTTATGCTAAATATTGCAGAACAAATACGTTACGTCATGTTATGTTCTGTTATAAATTTATCTTTGCCATTAAAAATTTTTAGGTATTTGAAGATGATTGCAGCGTAATATCAGATAATCCACCAATCGTGTCGCCCGAACCGAGCGAGAATGAACAGAGGAAAGAAAGTAAACCAGTTTTATCACGAGCGCCAAGTATAGACGAGGTCGATAACATTGAACTGGATGAAAATAAAGTAAATGGAGAGACTGATACTTGTGATTCTGATGTATACCAAGATGAGGAGGAAAGAGTTTGTCTTAAGAGTGTAGTAGAAAATCCGGATCTAAGGAGAGAGAGTATCGCAGAAATAAAGAGATTGGCCCAAGGTTTTGTACAAAAAGGAGATGGGCGTGGTCTATTGTGTAGCGTGGATAGTGCTAATACAAATATCAATGGAAATGGGAATGATATTAAGCCCTCTGAGGAGGAGCAGGCGAATCAGCACACAACGCATAGCGTAATTGTTACCAACCCATCAGTTGATTTAGCAGTTACGGGATCACCCGCGTCTGGAGGTACCACAGGTACATCTTTATATCCTAATCAAACAATTGAGTGTATAAAATTAAACTTGTTCATTATTAATTTTTCTGCACGCTCATTTATTTGGTCGTATCAAATTTTTTAGCATCATTTATTTAAAATACATTGTAATGGTGTATAGTGGATCAAATCCGTATCACCTAGTTTAGTGAACTGAAGTTTCATGAATACCTTTCAGCGCCTGCAAGTCCAGCGCGCAGTCCGCTAGGCGTGGTGCGCGAGGAGTCTCAGTCAGCGGGCGCGTCGTTCGACACGCTGGACCCGGACGCGCACCCCGACAACCGGTCTAACTGCGTGTCGCCGGCCAGCTCCAATGGCGGGGTATACTCGGTAATACCTAACTTTTGTAGCTCTACGCACCTAAACTGTTGGTTAAGACAGCCTTTAGACGCTGAAAACTTATGTGTGAGAACGTATGTGTGGTTACAGGCGCCTAAATCTAAATTAACTAGTTGTATTTCAGTGTTTCTGATGTTCCAAGATTGCTTAAGACTATTCAGTCTTAATGGCTGAGACCGTATAGGTATATTAAATTCCATAAATAAGATTCTACTTTTTTTGACAGAATGAGCTAGTGGAGAGTTTCGCGCTGAACCTGCATAGAATAGAAAAAGATGTCCAAAGGTGTGACAGAAACTATCCGTTCTTCACTGACGAAAATCTAGATAAACTTAGAAATATTATGTGCACGTGAGTATATTGTGCAATAGTTTTTATATTATTCTAGTAGTAGCATAATATTATGATTATCCTAAATTAGAATCAACAAATTTATGGTGGTGTCACCATAAAGGCAACTGATAAGTTGCAAACAATTTTCATTCATTGGTACTAGTGTACCAATAAATAACAATGTTCGTATACGAAGGCTGCTAAAAGCTTTTATGGAAACACTTGAAGGTAAACTTAAGGCATCTGAAGTATCCATACATTGATATGATGCGGAAATAAGGTCCTATTATTGTTATTGATGGTTGTATAGGTACGTGTGGGAGCACCTGGAGACGGGCTACATGCAGGGCATGTGCGACCTGGCGGCGCCGCTGCTGGTGGTGGCGCGCGACGAGGCGGTGGCGCACGCGCTGTTCGCGCGCCTCATGGACCGCGCCAAGGACAACTTCCCCTCCGGCCAGGCCATGGACGCGCACTTTGCTGATATGAGGTCACTCGACGGTTTATCATTATAGATGCTCATTTACAGCTAGGCAGCAAAATTTGGATCACTTTAGCAAACGAAAGCTACAATTGTGTTACTGTGCTGTACAGCATAAAGCATTATTTTAAGGTTGTTATCATAATTGTAATATAAGTACAAGTCAATGTAATTAGTAATTAAAGCTGGCAGTACCAAAATGTATGAAGCGAGAATATTAATAGGCACGATACTTTTGAATGCCAAATCATCAGGAGACATTTGTTTACTTAAATGTCAAGTTACGTAAAGGTCTTGAACAAAAATATTTGTGAATATCAGAAGCCTATATGATCTCAAGAAATGTGAAAACCCCAATCTTTTTTTACTCTGGTGACAACTGGATGCACACTTACATATTGGTATGCATGTATGTGGAAGTTATATCTTAAGCTATAACGTGAAAATATTCCAGGTCACTGATCCAGATCCTGGACTGCGAGCTGTACGAGCTGATGCACGCGCACGGCGACTACACGCACTTCTACTTCTGCTACCGCTGGTTCCTGCTGGACTTCAAGCGGGAAATGCTCTATCAAGATGTTAGTAGTGCATACTTTTTCAATGTTGTCTACCTGTTAGGATGGTTTTATTACTTGGTTTATAAAAGCAAGCACATCGATGTATGCATAGTTATATATAAGTGCGATACAAAATTATTTAAAAACGAACTATTGGGTTTCAATCATGCAAAGAAGCGAAGCAAAAGTTGGACCATATATATTTTGCATGAATTCACGCAAAAGTCGATCGTTATAATATATTTGCCCTTCTCCGGATAAGTTATAAATTCGAGTTCTATAGTAATAAAGCAATATATACCTAACGTTTGTGGGAAGATATTTGTAATATTGTTTATCAAGAAAGACTATACATTATAATAATAATACTAAATATATGCGTGTGTGTAAGGTGTTCTCGACGTGGGAGCTGATCTGGGCGGCGCGGCGCGTGTCGTCGGAGCACATGGTGCTGTTCCTGGCGCTGGCGCTGCTCGAGACCTACCGCGACGTCATCCTCGCCAACTCCATGGACTTCACCGACATCATCAAGTTCTTTAACGGTATGTGTGGGTTCGGGGTGAAACCATTCACACGTGTTAAATCTGATTGAGGGAATTCGATATTTAAATAATTATGTCATTTGAATTGTCGTCATGCCCGTTGAAATTGTAAAACGGTAAAACAAATTTTTATTAGATTTATTTTAACATATAAACAATAATTTCATATAATATGTAAGCGTAAGTTTGTAACGGTCTATGAGAAAGTTCATCAAATAAAGTTTTTGCCTAAAGTATGAAAGTTACATATTTATTACATTAGAAGGGATTTTTAGAAACACATCACATTTTTTTACAATTACTACGCCACATCGTCGATAAAGACTTACAATTATTTTGCTTTATTATTGTATAAGGCGTAAAATTATTGATAGAAGATAGTACTACATTGTTGGTATGTAGTATGTACTATGTAAATAATAATGAAACTGAAAATGAAAATAATTTATTCACTTAAATCACATTGTGATATTTATGAACGTCAAAACTAAAAATATAGATCAATACAGACATGTCGTTGCAGCCACACAATCTGCTTTGTCCAAAGCATTACGTTATCGCAAAAAAATATCTATAAACGCCTGTTTCCAAAGGGTAAGGTGTATGAGAAGAATACAGGCAAAGAAACTCATACACTACTTTTTTTTTAAATCATTTGTAACAAATTGTATAATATTTATTTATCTTATTTACAGAAATGGCGGAGAGACACGATGCCTCAGCTGTTCTGGCTCTAGCTCGGGACCTCGTACTTCAAGTTCAAACATTAATAGAGAACAAATAGTCAAATTAATTGTAAACATTTTGACGAATCAAAGCTCTAATGTAAACGAATGTTCAAAGTGGCAAATATCGTTATAATAAAATGATCTTTGTTACGGGTCTAATAATCAGTATTGGTTGATCTGTAGTAATAGATATTAGACGAAATATAAAATTTTAATATCAATTTATTAGAGCGTAGTTCATATTGATGTGGTTTTCTATGTGGTATCTGAGAGCCCGAGCGACAGAACTTTCTAGATCAATGTAATTGTTTTGTACTCACGATATTGCAGTTGCTGTTACTGTGTCTTTATTTTTTTATCTACGTAATGTTGCAACATTATTGAAAACGTTAATCAATTTTAAATCATATATCAAATAATTACCTTCAACAAAAAATACATAAGCACTAACATTTACTGATAATATAAATTTTTTACCTGCTTATAAATATAATAGATTTAAATACTTACTAATAATATATTATTTCATCAGTCTTTGAGACCATTTTGTTTAACATGCTTCTTATTTCGTGACGACTTTTTGTACCTATGAAAAATGTATTTGTTTTAAAATCGTTTTAAAGTACAAATATGATTGATATAATAATATGATTATTTCAAATACTTTTATATTAACTGTTGAGAAATTAGAAAAAATGGCAAAATTTGGCTCTAAATTTGAGAGTCATTTTAATAAAAGAATGGACAAAGAAACAAAGCCACTTAAATATTCTTAAAGAATTAGCCAAAACATTGTTTAAATTTATCCAAATGCGCATAGCTATTATTAAATTGTTGTCGAGATCAAATCTTAAATTCTAAATTATAAAAAGAGATGCAAATTTTGCATTGATATATTTTTAATGTTGATTATTAAATCAAACTAAATAATTTATCGATTTTTTTTATTTAACGTTAAAAGATTACATATAGTTATATTTATAAATAATACAAGTGTAATGAATGTTTATTTGATGCTTCGATTGATTTCTAAGATAACAATTACCTACAGCTTATATAATTATTGTTTTGCTACAATCGTCTTAATAAGGCCTATGACCTGAAGCTTCATGTGTTCTGAACACATTTGCCAAATAAATAAAATTATTTATAATAAAGATACATATTAATATTATGTTTGGAAAAAACTCTTAAGACAGTTAATTGCCCTTTTTTTATTTTTATTTGGTATTCTTTTAAGATACTTGTCTATTATACATGTGCATTACATATGTATAATGAGATATCTACATGTATAACTTTTGCACAGATAAAATATATTAATTTAAAACTACGCAACTTACTAGTTTATATTAAATAAAGAAACAAAATATGCGTAGTCTAGTCATAGCTAAGATCTGACTTTAAAGGCTTTATCTTTGTATTGTGATTTGCTAAAATATTATATAATTAGTTAATATTAAATAATAGAATATTAATTTTACTCTTATTGTTATTGTGAGTAATTTTAAGAAACTATATTTTGTACTTATATGTGAAAATGGCATTAACTTTGTTCTTGTATGTGCTCACTATTGTTTTTATTTTCCAATTTTTATTCTGAGCTTCCATGAACATTTTAAATATATAAAAAAATATATCCTAATATTTAACACGTTTAAACTATGTGATAAAATGGGTACCTAAATATATATATTTCCATGTGAATATAAGTTTAATACATCATCACAAATAAATCCTATCAATATTGTAAGCAAAAATTTCTAATCTATTTATATTGTATGATGGAATTTGTAAGAAATAATATTTTTGTGAAAATCATCTTGTCATTAAAGTATGTTTACAAAAATATAGTTTTTTTTATTTTCATCAAGCCAGAACGATCTCTTAATAAATGTAATTATTTATTATCTTCCTTCCTTTTCTTAATTTAGTATATTATGTCATCATCATCATCATATAGTAATCAAGATTCCAATGAAATTTGGTATACTTAATTTCAGCTATAACTATTCAGTAGGCAGTTTTTGCGTGAAACGGCAAGAATATCTATACTTAGTTATTATATTAATACTGATTTTGCATTAAAATTGGCTGTTGCTATAAGAATAAAAAAATAATTCTTTAAGCATTAGTAATGAAAATAAATAAAATAAAAAACAAGCATTTGTTAGTCATTGTTCAACTTTAACCTACAATATTAGGAATATTTATCTATAGTTACTTTGGGAATTACCTTATTAATAAAATCTATTTATGACGTGTTTATTATGTTTTAATAATGTATGATTTCATTCAAATTTCATTAAAATTCATATTCAAGCATTCCCGTTAATTATATAACTTAATCTATTCGCGAAGTAATATAGTACAATGTAGGTTTATGGGTATTGTATGAGTGTACTAAATACTTTATATTTGGCTACATAAAATCAAATTAAATTCCTTGTGCTTTAAATCTTACTTTTAAGTCTTGACGATGCCCAAAAGTCGCTGGATGCCCTTAGTTCCAACAAGTTCTTTATGAATCAATAGTGGAGATCTTCGTCATTAGAGCTAAGTTTTAGAACGTATGGTATCTAAGGCATAGTATTTTCAGGAAATCTTCTACGGTAACACTGCACTTACAGGCTTGGAAGCGTTAGTAAAATAATGTTACCTAGTTGTTCAATTTAGCATTATTTTGTATACTACGGACTTATGCTTCTCATTGAATATTTTAACTACATCTTTCTTCATTCATATATCGTGGACTCTCAAAAATACTAAGTAGTGCTTTCGCTCGATGTGTGCAATTACATATACAGTACTAGAAAATTATCAAATGTTTTTCTTTAAGCTGATATTGATGAAAAAGTCGCACTATGCTCTGTAATTGAAAAACTAGAATAATGTGTAGCTTTTTATTATTCATTCGCCCACATGTCAAATATTGGGTCGGTTGTAAAATAATATCAACGATATAAGTATTACATAAAGACAAAATAAATAGGAATGGAAATAATATACTGGAGTAATTATTATATTAATGGTATTATCTAGTTATTTTATATTTACAAAGATTTAATATGTAACTTTTACAGAACACACTTTTACAGAAATAATAAAGTCTTTAGATAAGTAGTTTTAAATAAGTAGTTCTTCTATAGGTATTATCATCATCCGTCTGTTAATTCAATAATTACATATAATAGTGCTAGATTCTATAAACATTGGTTATTTTATTACAACTGTTTAAAAATAAATAAAAATTATGCTAAAAAGTAAAATTTAAAATAAATATTAAAATAATATCTAACTTATCATTGTCGTAGATACTGTCGACGACAGAAGTATATATTAAAAAAATCAAAATTGCCAAACATCACTAAAATATTTCATCAGAATGAATTTGATTTTTGAATTGGTATTTAATATTCTAGTAAGACCATTTATAATTATGAATGTGTTAAAATACTTCTGTGGACAGCTGTTCAGTCATATTACGAGGCAATAGTGGAATTCTTCCTCCATTCGTTTCGTATTGATTCAGGTATCTCGACAACATCTAACAGATCTGTAACATTGCTTGGAAAGGGAGAGTATTGTGTCCAAGTCTGTATCTCTTTAAACAAAGCGTCTCCGGGACAATCAGTTTCCCTAACTTGTCTGTGCCCAACTATTTTGTAATCAGGCTTTATATACCCAAGTTCTACGCCAGCTTGTATTAAGGCCTTCGCTGTTTTTAACTGCTGGGGTGGTGGTAATTCGTCTGTAATAAAATTAAATATCATATAGAAGAATATAGCATACTGAGGTAGGATTTTTTTAACTAGATACTTATCAGTTTCTATAAAATTCTTAAGTATCTTATCAATGTTATCGTATCAAATGAGGAAAATAGTGTATGACCTCTTATCATATAAAATATGATAATAGTATTGTATCGCAAATGTTTTTGTTTGATTTTTATGTTTATTTTGTAAAATGAATATTAGAATTTCGCTCATGCTGAAAAATATATATGATGGATTTTTTTTAGGACTTACTCGTAATAACGTAACATAATAAAACCAATAGTAAAACAATACAAATTATTATTAAGTCAAAGTAACCAACCCACTAACTAAGAAAGTCAAAAATTTTACCACTTTACAATGCCGTGACAGATCAAAGAATATTTACGTACATCGCCAGTCTCCAATGAGGCATATCCCCAGGCTCACGTTGTTGAAGTGCAATGAATGTGCACCCAGTATAGACCAACCACGTCCTTCATAAGCCGAACCGTCACCGCCCACTGCAAAACTAAACAATAGGACGCTTTAAATAATTCAATATACACCATATGTCTTGAGTTATGAATTTAAATTTGAATATATTTTAATTTGTTGATGTTTTAACGTACAACATGTAGTTCCTTTTTAAGTGCAAAGCCAAAGCTTTCGCCTCTATTGATTTTAGTAGATATAGTCGCAAGAATAAAAAATATTGTTCTTTCTTGCGTATTAATAAACAAACAATAGATGTGTCGGCTATACTGTCTCAGTAGTGACTTTTCAATTAGTAATTATTTTTAAACATCGTTCTTGCAAACAGTAACGTGATTTAACCAGTTTCTTGAAATTTTGATTAAAAGATTATTCTATCACTGTGGATGCATCATTGATTTCCACTGATTGACACGATATAAACACTTTAAAACAGAAAGAAGGTATATCGATCGACAACATTTTATTTATTTACAATATACTTACTTATAACCAATATCCCACCATCCTCTGGTAAAGACGTGAAAGTTCTGCATTGATCTCATAGCCTCAGCGCATTGAAGGGGGTCTGTGCATGCAGGAGGGTTGTATGAATGGTGGATGACCACATACGGTACTGGAGTGCTTAGAGGCAGAGTACGCTTCGGTTGTAACGCTTGCCATTCCTTACGACTCACGAACGGAAAGTCGTATGTGTTCACTTCATTGTTTATAAAATCATCTATAACAAACAAATAGTTTTACTATGAGGTATGATTTTAACAGAAGAAAAATGTATGTTGCAATGAAGAAAGGATCGCTCGATCAGAAATTTATCAGATCTCATATAGAGCTAAGCTTTCTCACTCTACCCGGCCTAACTTTAATATCATTCTATGTGAACTAAAAACATATTTTATTTATTAGATTTATAATTATTAAGTTATTTCTAAATTGGACAATGAAATGCAAAATTGTTTACAAGGTTTTCTTATGACGAGAACTGTGTAAAATACGCATATTTGCAGGTTCGACAGCTGCAGTTCTGTCAGACGCATATTGACTGAAATCCTACGTTACGTTCCATTGCCCTCAAATAACAGAATTACTTCTGTAGACTCCTCCGCATTTCAGTTTCTTTAGGAAGTACGTAGATTACGAAGAGTTCTTTTTAAGCTATGCTTATTGCTTATCGCACCGATATGGCTAAACACTAATACTAAATCTGAATGTTTTCCTAAATCCTTTACAAATTAACACTCTTAATGTATGTCATCTACAGTAGGGCGTGCAAAACCACCTACGATTAAAATTATAGTGCCTAACAACTCTTGATCATATGATCGAGTTCAATTTCATGCATTTATAAATATTTTCAAAACTGAATCGAATCATTTGAATAAGGTAATAAAATGTCAGTAATACAAATCAATTAATGGTTGTTATTTAGAGGTTCAAGAAAATATATTTTACTTACCTTTAAAATCAATCGGTATACCCTTGGTGACACTTAACATTTTCAAACACATTAAAATGTATAATAACACCAATACCATTGCTCGTTTTGTTTTGTTTTTAGTTCTCACGTTATCTATAAATCATTATAAGTACATTTTTATTCATTTAACACTTAATAATAGCAAAAATAAGTACGTGCTATTCACAGCGTTATCATCTATGTATTATTTATTTGTGAAAACTATATTGATCTGCTCATTCAGAGATAAGAATACGTCAATGAGCGTATCATAATGAATACACATTTTAGAACACTTATTATTAAAATCACTTAATAAAATATATCTCAATGAACTGTTGGCACTTGATTACTTACTTACATTACTTGTTATGTATTCAAGTTTTAATTTTTGTTGAAGTTAACTAACACTTTTAGTTGAAATGGTTAAATTGTTTCGGGAGCAATTTCCCTGACTGCTACCTTTAACGACAAAAACCGAACTATACAAATACGTTCTCTGCATATAGTTATGTACAAAGGCCTGCCTTCCGCGGTTCATCCCCGAGCCGTACTAAATATATTATTGAATGAAAAAACTAAAGTGACCTTAATGACCAATGTTTGATGTAGTAAGGTTTATTATAAACGTTCTATCTTTTTCAACTAATGTAGGTTTGTACTTTTGTATACATAACTAGGTCTGTCCGCCGACTTCACCTGCGTTATACCCAATCCAAACCAAATTTCATTTTTATCGATGGTGTTATAGTTGTTCTGCTATTCGGTACGACGAACCTATTGAAGGAAATATTATTTTAATAGGTAAAGTTTTCCTCCATTAATAAGTGATAAATGATCCATTGCTGAAACTCCGACTTGTATTTTATACAATACGATTAAAAAATACCTACCTATTTCTTCATGGCTCATATAATATGATAGTCCAAGAAAATAGAGCTTTAAATACGAATTTCAGATAAAAACTCGATTTTTTTATTAAATGTACTTTGAAAGATCCGAAATCTTTTTTAAATCCATCCACGAGAACTTGTGATAAAAAAACAAAACTTTTTTTTTTATTTTAGGGAAGCTTACTGAAGTTAAGTAGAAATAAATACCTTCTATGAAAGTTGTAAATTTTTTATCTGAAATTCGTATTTAAAACTCTATTTTCTTGGACTATGATAACTTCATATTAAAACGTAATCATCCTCGCAAACCTGTTATTATTTTTTTTAATAAACCTTTGATATTATTATAATATTAATATCACGTCCATATAATCAGTCATTTTCAATCGGATAAGATATTGACCCAATATCAATGTGTAGGCAGGCACCTATCTGCGTAGTTTATTATTTCAACGTCATAAGTAAGCAAGAATAATAACTGCAGTTTTGATGATACTTGAGTTACCTATTTGATGTTGTATTTAACGTGACAGACATTCTCTTTATTTGTATTTGAAATTATAATAATTGAGTGTTTATTTGTTTAAATATATGTAATACCACGACAAGAGTTTTTATTGTTTTACGTAAGAAAAGGTATTTATAATAATAACTCCCAAAACCTGTTAATAAATGAGTTTTTATGCACGCTTTTTTTATTGTATTATTTTGGCTGGCTAATATTTAAACATATTTTAATTATCTATAGCCAATAATATTATAGTTAATAGATATGTTATATTCAAACAATTCAATCGAAAAAACAGTTCCGCACAGCAGCCCTAAAAGTAATGCCCTAAAAATAATTAGGATGTTTTTGCGTCTTGCGAATTTTTGCGCTTCTATCTCTTATCATACATATCTTCTTAATATAATATTATTGTCTATAGCTGACACTTACAAAAATGTGTTTTAATATAACTAAAATTCCACCCATTCTAAATTGACTTATAATTTTCTGTTAGCACAATATTTCATTTCATTATATTTTTTGTTGTGTCGTGTTGGGAGAGAACCTGGTGTCCTGAAATACACGCCAAAAGCCTAGTTTAGATAGCAGTTTCCGAAAATATGTTACTGAAATATTGAACACTCTTTTATCTTTATGCATATTGTCTCAAGAAAAATATTACTAAAATAAGAATATACAAAATCGTTTCCGTAGATCCCAATCTTGAGTTTATCCTCAACCATCAAACCTCAACCTCAACTAACATATTTAACTGTTTTAGTATTTAAGTAAGGATCAAGTGGGTAACTATGATGGAAAAATCAAAGCAAATTATTAAAAATACGGTACAACTTTAATTGAACATACCTATAACGAATAAAAAATATATAGTTTCCAATTTACATACATAATTTAAAGCATAAAACAACTATTAATTGATAGCCGGTTCTTAGTTCCAAATATACAATCATACAATACATTAAATTTAGGATGAAAAAATAAAACAAAAGTTTATATTGTTTAAAGGACCATTAGTAAATTTGACAGTTTATAAATGATGACAATTTAAGTCTCCATAATGACAGCTCTTAACAATAGTTTAACAAATTGTGTACGTCCGCATCTTTCATTGTTCGCGTGTTACGATTAAAGATATACAATATACAAAAATACAGGTTGTTTGCATAGTTAAATTATTTCTACTTCTTGTATGTAAGAAATAATAAAGTTGCTATTTGTCGTTTTTTCTTAAACGTTATATTAGTATATACCTTACTCTTGAATGACACAGCTATACCGTAATTGCTTATTATTCTACAAAAATTTACTTCAAAATTTCTATAAATATTGCATTATAGATATATGCTTATTAAAACAAACTGCTGTTTTATATAATATCGGGCAATCTTTTTTTAAAAATTTTTCTCTTATCTTCTCCTACGTACGATAGCGTGGAAGAAATGCTTAAAGTCATAAGGTAGCCATTTGCCCGTGGAGTCTGTATTGGATGATGAAAATGGATTTCTCTTTTTGTGTATATTTGTGTTATATAACTAAATGTAATAAAGAATTTCTAAATAAATAAAATCCTTTGTCATATTTTATTATAAATTTATATTGAGCTAACTTTTAAACATTTTGACTTATTAGTTTTAAATTGTATTTCGTGCTCTAACATAAACATTTTTTATTTACCGTAAGGAAATCGCAACAACTACTGATTTATAAAAGGATACTAAACTATTTTATAACTCATGTAGGAAATAAGAAGTCATTGAATAAAACAGGCCAAGTGCGACTTCTCGTGCACTGACAGTTTAGTTAAACAAATTTACAATCGATAATTCTTTTTCCGATTAAGGTGTATAATCCAAAATATATCGCCCTGAAGGAAAACTTTTCTCTTTATTAATTATTAAATTGGCGTTGTTACCACTAATAAGAAATATCTTTGTGACAAAATAAAATAAAAGACAGATAGATCTTAAAAAACATGTTTTTAATAAATATTTTTAACAATAAAGAGACGAGAGAGTTTGACGTCGTAGTTATTAGGCGTAATGCTTATATTAAAATGACGATTATTCTAGAACATGCAAATTGTAAAGTATAAATTATCACAGCTCATTTATCGTTCTCTACTTATAATTATAATACAATCTAAATAACTTATGAAGTATATTTTTATAAATATGTATAAATAAATGTTTCAATTTACAGTGTGGTTTTCACTATATACATACTGTGTGCCCTTTATTAATATTACACAATTTATATTTTTTTTTGTTTTGATGATATGTGCAGCTAACTACAAGGTATATTAGGTACATCATCAAAGCCGCCATACTAAAATATTTCTATTAATTTACATTGTCTATATCCATGAGACTTATTTATATAATTTATTTTTAACGTTTAAAATTTTAATATATTAAAAAATCTCATGGACTCGGCAAAATGTTTATTTCCAAAATTGAGTTATTGTCGATACTGACGTATTGTATTTAATATATTATTTTGTAATTAACTGATTTTGCCTGCCATTCGTATTAGCATTTATATATAAATAATAAATAAATTAAACAATTATATATTTAAGTAAGTACATAATATTTGTAAGTAATGTAGCTTTGTGTAAATTTTCATTTTGTTACTAAAAAGGGTTAAACTTATTAGAGAAATGGTCCCACTTAGATATAATGTCCATCAGAGAAGTCCCCGGGCATTCTGTGGCCATGATTTGTTTATGACCTACTAATT
Source organism: Eurema hecabe (assembly GCA_026213755.1). NCBI lineage: Eukaryota > Metazoa > Arthropoda > Insecta > Lepidoptera > Pieridae > Terias > Terias hecabe. Next base: position 4,975,671 of record JADANM010006423.1, read on the forward strand.
TATAGTCTGTAGATATAAAACCCTTCTCAACTCCAATTTGTATGAGAGCCTGCGTCGCGTTCAGCATTTCTTGCGGTGGCTGATTTACTGCAAAAAAAAACTTTGAAGTCATTTTTAATGATAATGAATTCCTAATTGAAATCGAAGAATATATCTATAACCGTAGTATGTATATCTGACTTGATTGAATTTCTTATATCTGGTGGAAAAACAAAATAATTGATGGGAATAAAACACGATCAAAATAATAATGTGTTTTTTAAGGAAACTATTGTCAAGCTATTTCAACAGTCCTAATTGTAGAGGCATTTATATTTTGAGGCCTTAACTAAAAATGCACATGACGGTGCTAGACATACGTACCTCTCCAATCTCCAATAAGACATATTCCAACACTGACGCTATTGGCTCGTCCAGCGTGTATTCCTTTAACCTCCCAGCCTCTACCCTCGTACACACCTCCATTGTTTCCCAAACAGAAGCTAAGGGAAAATAAAAATTGTAAAATTTTATTTTTTTTAATCTCATCTATAGTTTTGTTAGGAAGCATGCTAGCTAGGTAGCTGTTGCTCGCGATTCCGTCCGCGTCGACTTTAATATAAACATTTACATACAATCGGTTAAGTCGTTTTTGGTCGAACAGAAGCGGGACAAACTGAGATACTTTCACATTCATTGCAAAACTTTACAAAAAATGACATAAAAATAATGACTCTGTTACAATAATTTTTGTAGATGCACCTAAAATAGATAAAAAAGGCAAAATAAGCCCTTACTTGTATCCAATATCGCCCCAATCTAAGCTCATGTGATACGCCTGCATTCCTTTCATTGCAGCTACACATTCCGTATGGGTGGTGCAAGCATCAGGTATATAGGTGTGATGAATCACTACATATGGTACTGGTGTCTTTAAAGGGCTTGCATCTTTTGCAGGGAGCGCATGCCAATCCGATCGTGAATAAAATTTATAAGATGGTTCGTCTGATTTTACTGTAAGTAAAACTAACTGTTAATATAAATCATTTATCTATGAACAGACTATAATATAATATTGAAAACGCTATATAATACACAATTTATATAAAATTAATACAAATTCAATAATATTAATTGGCCTAGTAGGCGTTTTATTTGTCAGGCTACGCATCCGGAGCAAAGTTCTGGCTAGTACTACATTGTTTATGGGCTGGCGTTTCTCTTACCATCAGGAGGGCGTCCAGCTCGTCTCACCACTTCATAGAATAAAAAAAATCCAAAGTGAGTGAATGCCGAAAATGTCACGCGATTGTTTGCGAACTAGAAAATACAATAATACTGATTTCTACAGAAGTCAAAGGTTACAAGAATTCGGATAAGGATTATCTCAATACTACGATAGTAAACATGTTGAGAGTGATGTTTACTAAGATAATTATTTTTTAGGAGACTACTTACGTAATAGCAAATTTTATGTTTGTCAAAAAATTAATGCTAAACAAAATTTATTATTTTTTTTGTTTTCTTATAAACAAATTTATTGTTAGTGTTGTCTTTGTGTCCTCTTATTTCGGTTTGTGTGTAGTTTATCAGATAGTTTTATGTGTAAATAATAAAGTAGTAAAAATTATATACTTAGATTTGTCTGTATAGTAAAAAAAAACTTACCATCAGGTTTTGGCAGACATTGGACGAATATTACCTCAAACACGATAAAGAAAATACTTCCATAAAACAACATTGTTACTAAATATAGTCAATTTATTTAGAGGTAAATTATTATCACGCGTCGCTTTATAATTGCTCTTATATACTCCGACTAATAAGCATTTGGATCGGACCAGTCTTATAAGTGGTGTGACGGTTCTTTCCCACAGATGTAAACAACAATAATGTCAGCATTTTATTATGGACGTATTGACGGACATGTGTTTATGCATGTGGAAGCAAAAGAACCCAGAAAGTTGTAAATTTTAACACAAAATTAGGTTACAAACAACAGTCCAGTTACGAAATTGATATAATCATGTCCTACTATTATGATGATTATGGCACGTAAAACAAATGTAACAAAACTACGTTTTCCATTAGGGAAAGATAGTACCGTCGTAAAATATGCAAGGTCTCAACTTCGGAAGTCAATGTAGCGTACCAAAAAAACTTTTCTGCAAAATGAGGAAGTTGTTTTTACTGCGAATAGTTTTCGTTTATGTTTTACCTTTTAAATTTAGTTTAAAATGTTATTATAATCACAGTCACGGTGCATGGTTAGTCTTTATCGATTCTCTTAAAATAGGGTAAGCCTATCAAATAAAATGGTTCGATTAACAATGCCTTCCATATCGAATATAGTGTAAAATTACAAGGAATTCTATAAATGTTAGACATGCAATTCTAATTCAAGTTCAATCGTATTTTACCTAGTGATAGGAAGTTACTACCAAAGGTTTACTTAAAAAAAAGTTATGTTTTATTGAGTATATAATGAAATAAATAATTGAATCTTAATGAGGTTTATTCTAAATAGTTAATTTGCATAAATTGTTAATTCAATCACGTTTTAAATATACCCAATTAATATCAAAATGATTCTAGAGAAAATATATATTAATATGTTACAGAATTATTAATAATTTTAGGAATTAATTCTTTTCGGTAAAATTTATTATAATCAGGAAGTAGGTGTATTAAAAATAGTGAAGGAAATTATATTAGTTATCGCATTAAAATAATCATTCATTTTAGTCAATTTACAGATTATCTGATTGAATAAGTGTAGATGACGAACGAGACCGGGGAAGAACCTTGTAAACCGTTATATAATCAAATGTGTCCAAATCGACTTTCACTGATAAATTTATACTCAGGTAACTGCGTCAAAAGTATTAGATAACAAAAGTAACAGATAATTGGAATAGGTAATATTTTGTTATGATGGGACATTATCTATCAGTGAATACGATGTATGACTCATAAAATGACCGAAATTTATTAACATTTTATTTAATGTCACGTCGTTTTATACAGTTTTTTATAATAGAGATTTATTAACATACCTAGGAAATATAAAAAAATACTGGAAAATAAAGAGCTTGATATTTTTATTATTTTTATGCTTTTAGCAAAACCTGATATACAAATTCGTCGAATATTAAAATAATTTCCAAGTTTTAGTTATTCTTAGTTACTAATCCTATTGTAGTATAAATAGAGATATAGAAAAAGGTAAAATTTTAGAGTTTGTGACATTGTAGGATAATCTTCTACATAATGGCTTTACAAACCGATTAAGTTAATTGTATTTCTATAATTACTGATGGGAAGCCACATAGCTCAAGCTTAGCTTAGGACTACATAAATATGTAATTGGGTAGAACGACGGAATACATGTCGTAATTTTATTTTTCAGTAGATAGTTAACACATCATCTTATAGACTCGTTTGGATCCAACGTAAAATAAATTTCTCTTTACTCTGGAAATTGAGGAAAATGTGCATGCAGTTTTTATACATTATCCACTTCACAATCGACGGTATCCGGTAGGACGTATGTAATACCGAGTGCAGTAACATAAAATACCTATTTACTTATCTTATCACAATCTAGACAGAATTTCTGTTAGTGCTCCATGATTGAAGTAATAAACTTTAACATCACTGATATTATTGTTAGATAGGACTCTACATAAAACTTATTATTATTTGCATATTATTTTTGTTTGATGTTAAACAAATTTTTCTGATCATTTTAAATAACTACAATCATACGTTGCTTAGCTCATGCTTGGTACTTGGTAGAGATCACACTTTATCTTAGATTCCGATGTAAAATCAAGCCTATTTTTCCGAATATTTTTTCCGGGAATTTTCGAATTCGAAAATCTGAATTTCCGCACAGGCTTCTCAAGAACTTGGTCTATAGAATTCTATAGAATAGACTATTTCGACGAGTTACCCAGATATAGAGATGATTAGTACAGCTGCACAAATAATAAATGTATCACTAGCAATAAAATTTTCTTCAGATAGTTGCATTATTAATATTATATTTTTAATATTAATAACGCACATATCAAAGTTCTGCGTTATTTATTTATAGAAACTTGATTGAAACATCTTTGAATAAATTTGCCTTACAATTTTCCTGACGCCTGTTGCCCATACCTACATATCTTAAGATTGCAAAATAAACTTTGCTTTATAATATATAAATATAATTAATTTAATACCTAAAGCTTATACAAATAGGTAAAGAGAAAGCTCTAAAAGTAAGTACCTTAGTATTAGGGATATTCCCCTGAATTCATACAAATTGTACCGGTTGCAAGAGCTAACCTTTAGGGCAATAGGTTGAATTGGCTATTGTTTTCTAGTTATGCCAAAGTTCACGAGTGTGGAATGTCTCTAATCTAGCGGTTCATACCCGGGCCTCGCGAAGATGTTTACCCAATACGTAAAAACAAATAATGACTCATAATTATGCATTGTAACGAACTATCTACGCCAAATCTCGGTAAGAACCGATTGAACTGCTTATCAAATAATTAACATTTATATAAACTTCATAAAAAGCACATTAGCTGTCAGAGCCGGCACAGAAGGACAAGACGGAAGAGTAGTTTTTTGTTAAACCATTAAGGTAAGATTTTTATTGCTTCAAATTAAATATGAGATAATTTTGCATAGATCACATATTACATATTATGTATTTTATGCCGATGTTTTTTTACGATTTTTTTAAATTCATACGTTTATTATACGTTTCTGATCAAATGTTAATTGTTACGTTATTTTAATATGTTAGAAATTATAATGAAAAATTTATTTTAAATATTTTTAATAACGAAAATGAAAGAGAGGTCCACATTGAAATATTTAATATTATTGTTATACAATTTATTCTGGCTCGATGGTAGCATACCATTAAACTGTCTCACTTGTTATTGATCATATAAGAAACAATTTTAAAACCGGTTGACCGTTAGAATATACCTGAATTATTCTAATGCGGACAATGATCGCTATTATAATCTTGGTACCTATACCTCAAAATAAAGGTGAGATAAATAAACACTATCAACAAATCAAGTTGTTAATATGCTTGTTGGTGATAATGCCACTGCAATCTTGATAGCACTTTAAAGGTACTTATCCGTGACATTGCATTCTGATTTAATTGATTTTCGTTTTTAGATACAATGGCATTCTACGCTGTTTTAGTGCTTATTACTTTGGCAGTTTCGACACAAAGTTTACCGCCGAGATTCATATCGTCAAATGAATTAAGTAAGTGTTTTATCGTTTAATTAGTTTTAAGATAGTCAGCGTAAATACGTACGCTATATATGGTATTTTTATTAGTAAAAAACTAAGCGGCGTGTTGGCATACAATTTTCTAGAAAAACAAGATTTATTATTGCTTAGATATTTTTTTGTATAGGTGTCTGTGTGTGGTGTAGTAATTAATAGTCAGAATGTCTAATATAACTTACGACTATATATTTATATAGACAGAAAGATAATGTTTAAAATAATTGTATGTCATTGATCATTGTTTCAGGATGTTATAACTTCCCATACGTGAGTCGAGAGGAATGGAACGCGCGGGCTGCAAGGTCTTTTACCGAGCAAGATAACCCAGTTCCCTTGGTGGTGATACATCATACCTATATCCCAGCTGCTTGCTATAGTGTTGCCGAATGTTCTAGAGCGATGCGGTCTATGCAGGACGTGCATATGCTTACCAACGGTTGGGTCGATATTGGATACAAGTAAGGATTACGAAATACATAGTTGTTTACAATGATTTCCTTACAGTTCGAGATATTTAATCAAGTGCCTAAATTGTACTTTCGTCATTAGCAAACATGCAAATAAACGTTCCACCTCTTTAACTTTTTGTTTGTGATAAAAAATAGCATATACTTTTTACAAAGTAACATATTATATTTGGAACAATAACTCTACTCGTAGAGATATTGTATACTTTATTTGATCAATTTCTTCGGTTGTGGGTAACCGAAATAACAGTATTGCAATTGAATTTTTATTAATAAATCTTTCAGTTTCGCAGTGGGCAGCGACGGGGTAGTCTACGAAGGGCGCGGCTGGAACCGCGTGGGTGCTCATGCAGCTGGCTACAATACCAACAGCATCGGCATTGTACTTATTGGAGACTGGGTTTGTAAGTATTATCAGTGCGAAGATGATTATTTGAGCTAGTTTAATATGTTTGCATACCTACATACTTTTACTGGTTTTAATGTAAAACCAGAGTATTTAAGATAAGATACACCAGGAAATTCAATTCGAACGTTTAACCATATTGCTTGTAAAATAATGTATACGTTTATTTTAACAAATTTCATAAATGGTTAACTGGTATTTTATATTGTCTCTACGTAATTAAGGATCGATGTTATGCTGATTTTTTTCTGTTGATTGGCATTGACACATCTGACAATGTGCCTTAATATCTCCTTCCCTCATGTATTATGCCTCCATTTGATATCATCTGATATTTATTTCAATTTAAAATTTCCAGCTACGACGCCCCCTGAAAATCAACTTGAAGCTGTCAAAACCCTTATCAAAGCAGGAGTAGAACTTGGCTACATCAGCCCGACATACAAGTTGATTGGTCACAGACAAGTCTCAGCTACTGAATGTCCCGGCGAAGCGCTCTACAAAGAAATCAACACATGGAAGGGATTTACAAGCACTATTTAAAATACTGCAAGATTAATACGCAATACAAAGGCTACAAAAATATGAAGTGTTGTTCGTAATTTTATGTTAACGATATTTTCTAATGTTTACAACTGTTGACCTATTATAAGAATGTTAAAATACTAATTACTATTATACTGAACGAAACCTGCCTGAATTTAATTTATATTATTAAATATGCATTGTTAATTTACTGATTTTATTATTTTTAAAAATTCGTTTATGCTGATAATCAAAATCATTAAATATGCATTATTGGCATATGCAAATTATTAATTAATTAACTCCATAAATTTGCCTTTTATATATTATATCTTATAATATAAAATTTTAATATTCTCCAACAATATAGGTATTTTTCCAACATCTATCACAATTGTTTACATGTGTGTTAGTGATAACAGCAAATCCCTGCGATTATAACGGATTATATTTCTATAATACAAAATGCAGTGTATTGATTAAGGGTAATGTATTAATGCCCTATAAATACCAAGTATTTTTAGAACACAGATATGCAGTTAATACCTTCAGATAAATAATAATACTAAGTTATCACAAAAGGCTAGGATTATTGACTTAAGATACTTTTCTACTGTTCAGATTTATAACACTAGATAAAGTTTTAATTGCGAAGTATCCTAATTATACTTGTTGCAACTCGCATAGACGTTATGAGAAATATGTTTGCGGTATGATTACGTTAGATACCCAAATTTTACAATTTATAAATTTCGTGATTCACCGATCAATTTTTCCTTTTATTCTATATGCTATTTTCTCACAAATCAATTATTCTTCCCTTTTTGAAAGCAACTCATTCGTGTAACACTTACCTTGCGGATGTTTATCGGTGAAATTAGTTATTCTAGCTCAGTTTCCCACCGTTAATTTGAAAAATAAATCTTAATACATATCTACTATCATTTTAGAAGAATCTAACATATTCCGAGATACTTAACACATTCTCCATATAGGTAAATGTATACTTTGTTTCACAAGACCGTTATCATGAGTTTGTTACCTACAACATACCGGCAAGGTACGGGTCAAGATGACATTGACCGTTTATACCAAGGGACTGTCCCGGTGTGTTTAAAACATGTTAAGTAATTTCTCTGAAACCCTTTTATTTCGAAACCATTATTCATAGAAGACTTGAGTTGACAACGTAATTTATAACGCGAATGTTGCAGGAAAAACATATGAATATTGGACACAAACATTAAAGTTAATGTTTTGAATATTTTTCTATATGAGTTTTATTTCGTAAGGTCGGAGGTATAACACGTACATCATTATGCTAAGTTTGCTTGAAAATGATGGTCTAGAAACAAACACGCCAGGTTCCAGGACTTTGGAAGTGTTAACATGGCCAGTTGTTTTTTTTTTCTTCCTTTCTCTATTTAACGAAAACACTAACTAACATATAAGCTAATTCTCTATAACAATAAAAACTCGGTTCCTTGAGTTTCGTTATAAAGAGTTTACACTGTATTTAAGTAATATAATATTACCTCAACAACAAGGAATGTAATAAATTTAATAAACCTTCATATTTACGATAACGTACTTCACTCAATTATAATTATCGATAACCGATCAAATGGATCGAAATTTGTTGCATCAATGACAACAAATGGTAATTAATCATAAATGTTGTCACAGCGCGTGTATCCTGCCTCTAGCACGTGATCGGCGCCGCACGTCCGGCCTACGCCTGCGCTTGCGCAATTTCAGTGCACCGCTCCTTTGCAATCACTAGGGCGTGACAATCTTCCTACCTTCAAGTGTACCCACCATTAAGTATAATTATTATATACTTACTTAAGAAGGAGATTGCAATGTTATTACAATTTTGGGACAATTTTGTTGAATATACGTGTGAATATTTATCATCGTACATACGTGCAAACGTATCGATATTTTTTTTATATCTTAAAAAAAGCTATCAATATTAACATATAGATTATTTTACTTATTACTGTTTTAATTAAGATAATATAAATAAATAAATATTTTCAGGATATTTATACACAGCGCCATCTAGTTCCAAGCTAAGCAAAAGCTTGTGTTATGGCAACTAGATAACGGAATAAATTACATAATATACATATTACATACTTTTCTTTTGTAAATACATACAATACATAGCAACACCCAGACCCCAGAAAAATACAAGCGTAAATTACAAATATATTTTTACGGTGTGGGGATCGAACCCACAACCCTTCCCGCAGAAAACAGTTGTGCTACCACTGCGCCAAGCCTACAAGATCTACGATAAATAATATTATATTCGTATTATTAAGAAAAGCCAAAAAGAGGCTAGTATCATTCGAAAATACTAGGTACCCATCCTTTTTTTAGCAAATCCGAATCATCATTTTTTCACTAAAACAGCGCCTTGATTTTCATACGAAGTCGAATCGTTCATTATGATTCATAATGTAATGTAGAGTCAAAATTAATATTTAAATTATTTTTTTTAATTAATAAAATTCGTGATACGTTTGATATAATGATTTAAAATACATATTGTTTTGAGACATTGTTAGAAGGAAGCAGATTTCTGTCAATGTTGTGTATAACAGGAAACAACGAAAATAGCCCGAATGACGGCCAGCGTTTTTAAATAAAACGCGGACATGATCGCCCGTCGTGGTCGCTTATAATGTCGTTGATAACCTATGTCTCTTCCTTATAATTTAGCTTTACTATTTCCTACTCGTTTTTGAACACGGTGGTGAAACCATTTCTCTATGCTGATTTGAGCCGGCTTGCCCGGGGTGGTTCGACCGCCCCACAAAAAAACAGCGTGGTATTTCATTAGAGATGGTATTGTGTGTCGTTCGTTAAGTGGGAACACTGGAGGCTTCGCACTTTAATCTTTCCTTTATTCCCTTATGTCAAGGAAGGTTTTGTCAAAGGAAAGAATTTGTCCTTTTCTTTTCCCCTTTATTACTAAAGTCTTGTATTCAAACTACGTACTAACCTTTTTCTCTGATTTTAATTAATATTTACTAACTTAACCAAAAAGTAATGGATAAGCTCGGTAAACTGAAAACATAACCTTAGTACCTAGTTAAAATTTATAGTAGATTTTTAACACCTACAAAAATAATTTAGTATTATTACCTTTGAAGATATTGCTATTTTTCCCAAATTCGTATTACGAATCACTCCTAAATGCTGTTGATAAAACTACATTAAAAACCCGTAGGCGTATACTTTCAGTAGATCTTTGTTTACGTTGTTTTAATTTTCATAACATCCTCTAGCATAATACAATATTTTAAAGCAACATAAATGTATTTTAAAAGTTAGCTTTTGCGTATACGCAACTATACTATATATAGTACGCGTATGGAGTTCTTATATGTAGTACTACATTGAACTTTTAAAACAATAGGTGTGTATCAAGTATTCAATGGTAAACATAACTTGAAAAATAGCTCAAATCTTCTACCGTAAAAAAAAGAAATTCACCATAACGCGTATTTTTTCAACAGCTGTCTCAATCAGCTAACCTAAATGTATGTTATAGAGGCTATATCTGTAATAAATTTCTTTTATGTTAGGGGATTTGGGTGACAAGTAATGCTAATGCTTTTAAAACCTAGTATTTGTGTCGATGGAACACGTATTATTAGCAACTTATCTCAGTGTAGAAAACTGAAACATACCGAGTACCTACTCTATAGAATGCTCACCGTCCTAACGCGCCTATTTATAAGTTCCAGAGATTATTCAAACACGAAATTCCGCTAGTATCGAAGCATGCGCGCCAGACGCCGTGTCTTTCTCGTTTTTATCATTTAGATTGCGAGAATTATTTTATTTTAACCAAAATTATGAACCACTTGTCCCATTAGTGCTGGTGTGCAGTGAATTATTAGTGCGTAGGATTCTTGTGTTTATCATTCACACAAACTTCACAAAAAACAGAGTAAGACAGCCCCGACATCTTGAAAACATTTTCTTGCCACTTGTTTGATTTATCTCGAATTGTGCTAAATTTAAAATACCCAAACATTTTTGCAGTTTCATGTTTGTAGTAATGTATGTTCTATAATAAAACAGCAGACATCCGTTCATTTTAACTCGATACTCCAAGTAATATACAAGTATGACCTACTGCCTAACTTATGTGTCTAAAATATTTTTTAATAAGTTGTTTGGACATTTTCTTATAATTTTTGTTTTCAGAAAGATATTTAAATAGGTTTCATATTTATTGACACGTCATATTTCAATCAATCGTAATTTTGTACCTTATCCCATTTTAATACTATTGCTATTGTAAGAACAAAATTTGTATTTGTAAAACCCACGTCGACTATCATGAACAGACGTATGCTCTATTATTTTTATCTCCAATGAGATTTCAATGTCTTCACACTTTCGCGGTATAAATATATCTGAACGACGCTTTTTTTCAAGCAAAGCTCATTGAATGAAACAACTGTTTTGAAACATTTCATGATTTCATTTTTTTAATTATTGCGCCGCAAATATTTATTTTTAAATTTTACAGTAATAATTTTAATAAAATCCGAAGTTATCTATATCGTAAAGATAATTAAAACTGTATTGATTACTCTTTCTTTGATAATATGATGTGAGCTGCTTTTAAGAAAAATTATTTCAGAATACTTAGTATTCGCGTTTTGTAATATGAAAGTCGTCCTTGGAATTAAATAAAAGGCCTGAAACAGTGCAAATCACTTCGGAGCCGACATACTCAATTCGATCAACAGGTGGCTCGCCTTCTC
>JADANM010006423.1:5006355-5040241 GCA_026213755.1 Eurema hecabe
TGTCAAATAGCGTGCCGTGTACAGTTAACTTCAGGATTTGATGAACAAGATGACGAACAAATGTATAAAACGATATTTATAGATTTTAAAACAAAAATTTTTTTTACATTAGGCCTCCCGTCGTGACGCTTATCATATTTTTTTCTTGAAATCTACTTTTGTAGTTGACTGTACCCTAAAAGTGAAGTGACGATTATTAGGTAATATCGGGGGGCTGCAGCGGCGGTATGGATCCCGAGGAGGAGCAGGAGAGGGTGATCACGGACGACGCGGTCACGTTCCTGCGCAAGCGCAGCGTACATGACGGGCCGCGGTATGCCGCTACGATCAAAAAGTACCTGGACTTGAGCAGAAAGTAAGCCTATTTGTAAAGGTAGAATTCCTTTTAATTAAGATTATATCCACGAGTCTTAGGGAAAGAATTTCAAGGAATTGAAAAGATAGAAAAGATGATATGTAAAGAATTTGAAGTAGATTTAGCTGTAAATAAGGAAGCATACTAGATGTTTTTAGACTAAAAAACACAGATTACGACGTGCCTAAATGTAAATAAAAGGTTTTATGTCACTTTTTTCTGAGAAATAACCATTATTTTTAATGATTGTGTGAAACCGAGCGGGAAGCTTGCATGATAGTGAGTGACCACCTCCATGACTGTCATCGACCTTAAGTAGTAAATTTGTGTCTAAATGTTAGTTTTTCTGTTGATGAGATGCTATAACTGGATGTAAACGTAGGGTAGCACTTCGATGAGTCTCTACTACCACATGGTTGCGATGGAAATTGGATGAAATTAAGGAACGAGCAGGATAATACCCATTCCTTCCTTGCAACCAATGCGAAAGTAACCAATGTGCCGAGTCATTTTCATTGCCTGCTTGTCCCTATCAGGCGCCGTAGAGCAGCCGAAGCGCGACGGAACTCGGAAAGCAACAACACAGCTAAGAAGAAGGGCGACTCTGAGATCAACGCCAAGAATGCTGACAATTCGTAATTAACTTTTATATTTTCATAAAAAAATAAAATATGTCTTCTAAGTATAAAATCTCGCGAACGGTTGCCTCATTCCCGGAGGAATACTGGTGGATTTTAGTCTGTATGTGTCCTTTTATGAAGACGCGGTATCTGTTAATAGGCCATAGGTATTGTTACTAAAAGCTACGGAAATGCGGACGAAGTTGCGGGCTTGCTAACCTAAAATAAAACTAAAAAAGAATTCAGCATGTATTGCTGCAGATATCTTTTTATAGTAGATGCCAATGCCAAAAATTGTTAGAAGATCTAGAATAAAATAAAACAATTTACTTGAGCAGGTTTTGACACTTTTCTTTTCTCAGTAGATGTCGTGTAATTGCAGGCACGGCGATAAGAACGCGCACCGCAGCCGGTCGATGTCGCGTACCGGCTCGGAGCCGGCTGACGCGTGCTGCCGGCGCCGGCGCCGCCGGAGATCGTGCGGAGTAAGCATCTACTATAGGCTACTACTCGTAGTTTTCCAACTACAGAGCATTATGCGACTCAGTGGCGCAAGTTGCCGAATGATGCGTAAACTAATTACAACGTGAACGTGAAAGGTGTCCTGAAATATTAATTTAATTATTTAAATGCAATAGCGCCGGCGCCGCCGACGCCGCAGTCGCCGTCGTCGCCGCCGCAGTTGCCGCCGGCGCCGTCGCCGTCGTCGCAGCTGCAGTAGACGCCGGCGCCGGCGTTCGTGTCGTCGCAGACGCCGCAGACACAGGCGCCGCCGTCGGTGCTGATGCCGCTAGCCCTTGCCGACTTGTGATTGACCTGACTTTGGATTTTTGATTTTTTTTAATAAATTGTCTTTGAGTTTGTTTTTGTTCTCTTTGAAGGCGAAAATCGTAAATTTTATGGTAATATAACGACTACTATAGACTACAGGCCCATGTTGAAAAATTTTGGGTCATTTGAACCACCAGGTGACCTAGCTAGAATGATATAAGTGACGTCACTTGTAAGCTGTCCAACTGAGTGCAAGGTGAGAATTCCTCCTCCCTAACGCTCAGGGGAGGGTAACACGTCCCTTGCTTCACAATACAACAAAATGCCATTGCCACTGGCACTGGCCATCAAGCGTCCAGTTGCCGCTAGCCTGCCGTCGCGAGCCACTTTTTAATATTTAATGTATTTGAAATTCCCCTAGCGCTGATTTTTATGGTCAGTGGCCTCCTTATATTATATCAACATACATTAGACTAGTTTTTCAATTATTCCATTATTTCGTATTATGCGGAATAATATTATTAATTAAAGTTGAATTTTTTTATTACATCTTTTTTCATTCATATATGGAGAACTTTCAAAATGGCTAAAAAGTGGTAACGCTGGATTCGTGTGTCGTGCCAGAAAATTAACAAATGTTTTTCTTATTTTTTCATTGATTAAAATGTCGAACTATGCTCTAATTAAAAACTAGGTAAGTATGATCGCAAACTGAATACGATTACACTTTACTAAATTATTTGGATATTTAATTTGGAAATTCGGCCGCGACTCAATTTATTTGCACTACTTTTGAGAATGCTCGATTGTTCGAAGCGTTGCTGTAGTTCTAACATTGAATGTTAAGCATTATATCGCTGTAGTGCTATCATTGGAAAACTAGATAGGAAAAGAGCTTAGAGCATGAGAGTCCACGCGCCAATAACTATATGCGACACTATACTATGACATTGTCAAGTGACAAGTATATGTCAAGTTAACGTCAAAGTGCTTTAATATGTATTTTAAAAAATTTTAACGGCAGGTTTCGCATTTTTGAATTTTCTTATTCCTAATTTCTATCAATAGATGGTGAATGTTAATTAATCTTTCACACGCGATTCAAGAAAATAATAAAAATGCCTCATTTGGAAAATAATTTGCCACAGAAAGTGAGCAAACCAAATCCCAGAAATAATCCAGCTATATTTAAAATTTTTCAAAACGTACAGTACAATGTAGTACAACACAAAAAATATGTAAAGGAATTGATCAAACTTTATAAAAAGGTAAAGCACAATTGATATTACTTAAAAAGTATTAACGAAAGGCTCATACATAATATAATTCGTTTTATTTCAGTTAGATCAAGATGCTTTTCGGGAAAGTTTTAAAAATGCTTTGCAGTACTTGTTTACATTCGGCGATACAAGCGCCAATGTCGATCGTGTTGTTCAATTTGTGGCAACGTTTTGCACATCCCTTGATGATGAAGAAGAATTTCTCATGTTCATATTTGATGTTGTTTTTGATGTAAGTATAGATAAATATATCACATATCTTGTTATATGAATGAGATACTGCACCTGATTTTTTGTATGAAGTGTAATATTTTTTTAGTGTCAATGTGTATCCGGTCAGTCAGTCAGATACAGGGCAAGTCAATTATTAGCGGCAGTGCTTGCTGCTCTTGGTGATGATGCTTCCTTAGATGATGACTTGTGCGATAAGCTGTTGGCATCACAGGTAATGAAAATATAACAAACTCAGAACTCAATAGTATCCTATTGTTTTATTTGTATATGTGATGACAATGATACAAAAGTAATAAGAATATAATTTATAATGATACAAAAACTACGCAAGACAATACGGCTAATCGTTGAACCGCCGCTTTGCAAAACGGCCCTGTTTTGTAAATCGGCTAGTCGTAATGTAATACAGCGGATTATACAATCCGCCTGCGACATATATATATCTTTACCACTGGGATAGTAAACTAAGAAATCACACTAAATTGAGTTAAATGTTTTTATTGTAATGTTATTTTATCGTAAATCTTTATTACTATTAATAAGCCTTTTAAACCATATTATCTATTATTAAAGATGCAACGTCTCCAAGATACTCGTGGTGCAGTAAGATGTCGTGCAGCATTGGCCCTTCAAAGACTACAGAATCCAATGGAACCTGATGATGAAGTTACTCGGGCTTATCGCTTCCATATGAGCTGTGATCCAAGCTCCTCGGTGAGAAGGTAATCACTTACAAAAATAGTCATATTCAACTATCTATTTAAATATACAGTAATACCCCGACTTACGCGAATTCGGAGTTACGCGATTTAATTTTCTTCATTAAAATAACTTTGGATTGCGTTTATACACTCCATTAATAAAGATTGTCATATTATCTAGAATTAGATACTAATAATTTCCTAAATTATTGTTTTATTTAGTCTCCAGTCCCAATTAAACATACTTTGTACATGTGTCTTTATATGCAAAATTGTACCCCGACTTACGCGGATTCGACTTACGCGGAGAGCGCTCAGTCCTACCCATCGCGTAAGTCCGGGGTATTACTGTATATGAATTTTAGTTTAATTTCATGAAACATTTAAATAACTTCAGCTTTGTATGAACAAGCATAAATCTTAAGTAAATAAGAATCATTTTTATTACTTGGCATACTATTATTGATTTATGTAACTGTTTCCTGAATCTTAGAATAAAATATTATCTTATTTTTAGGGCAATTGTTATGTCAATAGCAAAATGTACCCGAAATGTACCATTTGTTCTGGAGCGCCTTTGTGATGTTGATGAGGCAGTGCGACGCGCTGCATTTCTTCATATATCGGCTATTAATGTCACTCAACTGAGGGTTAAGCAACGGCTGCTTACATTAAAAGTAAGTAACAAATTAGAAAAATTACTCTCCATAATCCGTGTGGACTTTCATAAAAACTTTAAGCCCTGGACTTTAGACCAGTGGTGTACCAAATTTCATTACAATCTGTTCAGTTAGAGTTTTGGCGTGAAGGTGTAACACACAGACCAACTAACTTTCGCATTTATAACATTAGTAGGGATATTATAATAGATTAACATGTTTACGCTAGATATTCTTTCTAGGTTGGTCTAACAGAGCGCAGTCTACGAGTTAAGCGTGTAGTTGAAGAAATTCTCATACCAGGATGGTTAAGCACTTTTCAAGGCAACATTGTAGATTTATTGAAGGCAATAAGACTGGATAATGCTCATGACGCTAAGGACTCTCAATATGTTGCTGGAAAACTATTAGAGTCATTGTTTAAGTAAGTAAATTTTATACATAAATATCTACATTTTACTTAAACAAAACCAAAGTAAAAGGAAATATGTGGTACACAAGTGTGGATTTATCACAAATAAGCAATGTCTTCCAATTAGACAAAAGAATTATTATTTTTAAATTTAGTAACACTCAAATTGGTCATTCAATTAAAACGGATTTTAAATTATCTCTTTCCAGACGTTTGCCAATATCAGAGCTTTTAGAATGGTTGCCGACAGATAAGACTCTCAGATTAGTTCCTGCAGAAAAACTTAATAAGGAGACAGCTTGGTATTGGCGACATCTTGCTGAGCATTTGCAGAAAATTGAGGATGATGAAACATTAGAGATGGTCTTACCAGATTTGGTTGTATTGACTGGATATATCAGAGCGTTAGTTATTTATTATTTTTAATGAATTAAAAATGTTAATATTTTGCAATTACTAACATGCTGATATTAACTTTTGCATGGAGAAATGTATTGATGCACAAAAATATTGGAACATTTTTTTTAATTTCTACTTTGTATTTTTTAAGGTTTTTAATCTAATATATTATATAAATTACATGTCACTTTGATTGTCGGCGTTTGACTCATAAACTACTGAACTTATTTTAAATTAAATATACACCATGTGCAGTTTTAACTTAAAAGATAGGATAAAACCTTGTTGTTGTGAACCGGGTAAAACTTTGGGGAACAACTAGTAGAATGGTGTTCTAGGATTGTAGAATCGCCATGCCCTCCAGAGAGTGAAGACCCCATAGGATTCAGCACCCGTCAGTATGTGTTGCATGAATTGGCCAGTATGTTGAAGGTGTACGATGCAACTGACCCTACAGGCAGAACTGCTCTACAAACACTAATAACTGATACCCTTACTGGTGAGTGAATACAGATTCAGTACTACTACTATACTATAGTAGTAAAACACCTTAAAAATGTGTTACATTTATTTTTACAAGTTACATTTATTTTATTAATGTATAATATGTATACAGAATATTATAAGTGATTTTGCTTAATCAAGATAATTTTGTAAATAGATAACATTCAAATTAATTATCACATTACCGAAAATACAAGCTTTTATTATCTTATGAATTTACAAATATTTAATAATAATCAGGTGATTACGGAGCGCTTGATGCGGACGTGATCCGGGCTTTTGTATCGGCGTTGGAGCTGGTGTTGTCAGATGTAACGCAACGCATGGAGGTAGTGTGCCAAGTGATATCGGCTCTGCGAGACCCGCCCGAGGTGGAGGTGCCAGCCCCGCCACCGACTGTCGATTGCGCCGAAGTAAAGCTTAAGGTGAGCCATATTGCGGGCACACGTACAAGTGTGTGTGTATGTATATATCATATTGTATTATACTTACTTCAAGATGTAACACTTGTTATTGCTCCAGGTCTTTCAGGTACCAGTTATTGATTAATTAGAATGAAATTTTATAAACCATTCCTTACGCTTTAAATTATTACCTACACTATTATGAATAAAAATACCATTTTGTTGCAGAGGGTAGTCTTTGCAACTAGTAAACTGAACCCAAACTTCTTTAGCTAATTGAAAGTTAAAAAATTTTGAAGAGTTATTTGCTCTCAATATGCAGTGTTAAAAATTAAAAAAAAAAATTAATTTTGCCTGTTCTAATATAAAATATAGTTTTAGAGTGTTATTAAGTACAGTGTAATCTTTCAGCGTGCAAGACTACGAGTTTCGTTAAATGTCGCAATTGAAGCACAAGAAGAAGCAGTTAGAGATGAGAACTATGCACTTGCAGCCGAATGCAAAGCAAAAGTAAGTTATATATCCAAAAAATCATTGTTATGTTGACGCCTATACATTTATGTCAATAGATGTATTCATGTATAATTAAATTTTATATTTCAGGTAGCTGATATTCAGAAAAAATTAGAAGATTTAAACATTGAAACGACACCTCAAGCTCCAATGACAGTAAGGATACAGCTTATTATCTTTTTAAATAATCTCAATAAACTAATATTGTTCCATTCATTTTTTAAAAACAATGTCAATGTCGTATTTAATCGCCATATTATTGTTTCAGACTATCAAAGAGAAAGTATTGGATACAGACACTTTAAATAAATGCTTAACGATTTTAAATAGTGCATTAGATACACCACAGTTGAAGACAGTTACACCCATGTTGCAGATGATTTTTACTGAATTAGAAGTAAGTGTCCTTATATCAAGGTTGCATTTTTGTAGTTAACAGATTTTTCATATACAATTATTATCAACAACATAAACTGTACCTACTACACAGTAATACCACAAAAAATAGTAAGGCTATGTACACCGTATAGTTACCATCCCAATTATTTTCTTAAATTTACCTTTAGACAAGATTAGCTTATCCATATATTATTGCAAGTATTTAAGAACGTTTTTTTTCAGGCGGAAATTTTCCAGAATCCAGAAATATTAGATAATGCTTTGGAAACAGTTGCATTATTTGGGATGCTCGACAAAGAGTTTGCCAGAGAGCACAAAGCCTTTTTCTTTGCTAATGTAAGTTTATTATAATAATATTATGAATAAATCGAAGACGTAGGTAACTTTTATAATAATTTATTTGATTAAACGATAATGTTTTTTGCTGTAATTACATTTCAATTTTAGAAATTCCATATGTTAGTATGGGGTGTTTTTTCTTATTTTCTTAATACTCAACCAGGCCAGGCCAAACACAAATCCGATCAAAAGAAAATCGCTGTTAATAAAAAAAATAACTTTTAAATTTAATCCAGCTTATAGATACAACGAATGAGCCAACAGTAGCGACAGTACTCCGATGTATAGTGGATCTACTCTGCGTTCACGGAGCTAAAGTATTTGAAGACGATGACGTCACACAGAACGATACAAAAGTCAGTAAGAAGAAACGCAGCACACAGAATACTGTCGATGATGAAGAGGATGGTTAGTGGCTCCACTATGTTAAAACGCTTTAATTAAATCATTGCTTTGTCATAAATAAATAATATGTAATATAATGACTTTTACAGGAACTTTATCAGAATCGGCAATATCACTATCACCACACAGTACAGTTATAGAATTACTTTTGAAGATCATGGATAGTGCTGTAAGTATGAAAAGCTGGTATTTTTATATTTAGATTTAATGCTATACTCTATATATTGCTTTATCTCACATAATTACAAACACAATTTACTTTACAGTGTTCAACTTACCGACTTATCATAGTTGAAGGACTATGTAGATTATTGTATCTAGGCCATCTGGAATCTCCAGCAATTTTAAGTCGATTGATCCTGCTGTGGTTTAATCCAGCTACAGGTAAAGTATGATCTAGAAAATATATTATGACCAAATAATTTACAACATCTCAACACCCATATATATTATTTTAAAACTAACAGGTAGCTTAGCTGTGTACTGGGTTTGAACCAAAATATAGAAATCTTAACTTTTCTCGTGAATCACTAGCAAAAAATCTAATCAGTAGTTTTAAACTTTTGTACAAAGAGAGAGAAGCTGAGGAACCTTTCGAAAAAATAAATTAATATAAAAAATATATTTTCTGAATGTATGTTGTAGTAACATAATAGTTAAGTTTAAATTTAATTGTTTTAGTGGAAGAAGATATATTAAGGCAAACCATTGGAGTATTTTTCCAGTCATTTCCAATCAGTGTGGATGGAGCACAGGAACAAATTCAAGTATGTGAATTTTTTTGTTGTTCCTTGGCTAAACTCGTATCATAAATTTGTTTGCCTTATACCAATTACTTGTTGACAGATGAATGTAGCTAAATAATTTAATACTGAATATTTATATATGTTGTCTGTATCAGAAAGCAACAATGCCAACTCTGCGTGCGCTCGCTAACGCTCCATCGAGTTCGCCGATCGCAGAAATCGATCAAGAAGCCGTCGTACGTTTTATTGTGTCGCTGACTAGAGTTACTCATGAGGTAAAGTATTGCTTTCGTCCATTTTTATAATAAAAAAATATATATATTTCTGACCACAATATGCATAACAATGAAAAGAAAATACAATATTGATAAATTTTGTAACATATTGTGGGAGACTGGTGCCTAAACTAAGCTTTTGGCCTGTATTTCAGGACTAAGATGACATCTTCATCAGATGATGAAGATGACTAAGACATAATATAAAAGAAAGATTTAGGATGTACAGTATGAATTTATAACAGAGTGAAAACATTAATTGCTTTAATGTATTCTTTGTCTATATTATTTAGAAGAAAAAATACCCTCTGGGGTGGGTAGGAAGATACTATATTAAGGAGAACTTCGAAATTACTGTGCACCTAAAATAAAAGTCATGAACCTTCATTTCAGCTACTGGACAGCCAGGGCGCGATGGCGATGGTGGTGTGCGGGCAGCTGGCGCGGCGGCCGGGCACGCCCGAGGCGGCGCTAGCGTGCCGCGTACTGGCGCTGCTGTCGCCGCCGCGCGACGCGCACACCGCCGCCGGCCTGGCCGACGTGCTGCGCCACCTGTGCACTGTGAGCCGCTCATACTCGTATACACTTGCGCGCGTGCTAGCGCTGCTGTGTCCGCCGCGCGACGAGCAACACTCCCCTTCATCATAGCTGATGAATGACTGGCAGACTTTTAAAAAGTTATTTGGAGTTTTAAATTTTATTCCTGTTATCCGACGAGCAATGAATACCGAGGTGCCGCGAATGTACATCGCAACGCTTACACTTCAAGTTGAGCACTACGGCGGCGATCGATGTATGTAGACAAATTTGTCTACATTGAAATGGCGTGCGTTGCGTGCTCATATTGCGGTTCTTTGTGTTATTATTCTAAGAGACTAACGTTAAATTTTTTTTCCCAGAAACTTCCAGACAAACAGTCGTGTCGCAACCTTACCAAATATTTAGGTGCATTAGAAGCCATGGAACGAGCGAGTCTCAATAAAATGTCCAACACAGGTATGAAAAATATTACTTATCTTCTTAAGAAAAAAAATATTTAAAATATTAATCTTAATGTTTACAATTTAAGGTATAACCGAGGGTACAATTGCTGCTGAGGATTCTTTGAATATCCTTGGAAGAACAACTTCTTCATTACGTAAGTGCTTCATAATTTTTCTCTAAGCTTTGTTAGGGGATAACATTATTTCAGAGCTTCGCAAATATGTTGCTGGCCTATTGGTCTGTTATATAATCAATACAAAAGGGGGGAGGAGAAGCAAATTCGGACCCCCGAATCTTTTCTGGTGGTTCTTTCGCGTACCACAGAAACTGTAAATACATTTTTGACGATTTATCGACTTGAACCTATAAAATATTTAACCTAACAAACTTATTTATAGGTTTCTCGACAAACACCAGCTTACGTACCACTATTTTTACGTTCAAGAAATTGTCGCTCAGTGCGTTTGTTTATTTATTTTTTTGTTTTAATTATTCTTAGTGGACTCAGTTAATAAATTACTGTTTGTAAAATTATTGGCCATTATTATTTTTATTGTAAGTTAATTTAACTTTTCATCATATCACATTGTATACCACGAGAAATACTTACTCTTAGTGCTAAAATTTATGATTTGTAAAATTACATTACATTTTTGAAATATCATAAAACCATACAGCAGTAGATTGTTTTTTAAACTTGTGGGTGGACTATTGCTGATTAGTATTAGAAATTATTTAACAACTTGGTAACAATTATTTGATTGTTTCCTTAAATATTTATATAATTTTTAATATTATTTACTAACTTAAGAAATATATGTTCTACAGCTCAACCTTTAGCGCGGAGCACGCATGTAGTTATAAACGAAACAGTAGAAGAAGAAGTGGAAATTGATGAGTCATCTCCCACCGAACCTTCACATATATCTAAGGGTAAAAACATATTATAATCTATTTTAAACATATCCTGTCTTTCAAAAGTATATTAATTATTTTGCTCATTGTTAAAACGGTGAGGCCTTAAATAAGGAATCTTAAGTTTTTCTTCTCAATTTGATATATTTTATTTACATCATTTTAATTTTAGAAGTTCATTATATATATAATTAATTGCTTCATTATTTTTTCAATTAAAAGTTAGGAAATATAAATAAAATGAAGTAACAGTAAACATCCATTTACAAACATATTGTGCCTGAACTTTTATTATAGAAGAGTATTTAATTAAAGTATTCCATTTTCAGTACCAGAAAAAAACCCGGAAGAAACAGGCAATTCAGTTCCATCTTCAGTACCAGAAGAAATCCCGGAAGAAACAGGCAATTCAGTTCCATCTTCAGATACGGATTCCGTAGCACCTTCCAAAGAAGTCTCTCACAGTTCGTCAGAGGGCAGTAGCGGCGTGTCTCCCGTCAAAAAACCGAAAATTACTAAAGGTTAAGCTTCATTTATTCATGTTTGTATATATTTTTGAGCTTATTTTAATTAAAAACAAAATATTCTATTGCAACAAAATATACTATAAGCACGCCACGAGACAAGCGTCATGATTTCTACGACCATTATGTTGACATAATGGTCGTAGAAATCACTCGTAGTCACTCTTGAGAGTGACACGCCAAAGAAGACGAATAGATAGATTCACCTATACTTATTAATTTATTATTTTTGTTGTTAAAAATTAAATAGGCAAGAAAAAGAAGTTATCGATAACCAGAAAATCTTCAAAAACCAATGATAAGGCAAACAATGAGGATGAAAAACCAAAGGGTGCAAATAGCAAGAAAAAGTCTGATAAAGGATTCAAAAGGAGTCGTTCGCAGCGATCACTTGAAGATGTCAATAGAGGTATCTATTAAATCACTTAAATTTATGTCCTTCATTGTATCTATATTATTATTTAATTTTTGCTAGTTCATGATGTTGTTCATTAAAAAATTACATTATTGGTGTCCCCGACCCGATATTAGCAAAAAAATAAATATAAAATCCTCTTTAGACATATTATGCCGGTGAAAGTTACATATTTATTCAGACTATGGACAAAAGAAACTTAACTTGCTCAAATATAATTTTCAGCTAACACAAAAGCATCTAGCAAGAACACGGAACAGAAGTCACCATTGTCGGACGATTTGGATGTATCCAATGTGACATTGCGAAGGGGGAGGAGCGGGCAGTCCGGCTCTAGCTCCGACTCCAATAGCTCAGGGAAAAAAGGCAAGAATCAGAAGAAAACACAAAATAAAGAAGGTATTTATCTTTATACAATTAAAACTCATATTTAACTTGTTATATCAGTTAAAATGTAATTTATCTCATATTTTAATCTATATATACTAATATATAAAGCCGAAGAGTTTGTTTGTTTGTTTGAACGCGCTAATCTCAGGAACTACTGGTTCGAATTGAAAAATTCTTTTTTTATTGAATATTAGACAATTTATCGAGGAAGGCTTTAGGCAACATAACATCTCGCTGCGACTAATAGGAGCGAAGATATAATGGAAAATGTGGAAAAAACGGGAGAAATTATTCATACTTGACGGCTTCCGGTGCGTGCGCTGCGAAAACGGTTCAAGATACAAAAAAAATATGTATGAAAGAATTATTCCTCTTTAAAAGATCTAAAAAAAAGTCCGCGACAGCATATGTCTATCTTTTAAGGTTAAGTCACTAGAATCGTTTTTATGGTAATCAAATTTGTTCGAAATTAACGCAATATTATAAGTTGTGGGCATCGCGTCGCGTCGCGTCGGGAACCTTCGGTAGCAGCGGCGCACGAGCGCTTCCTCGGCTATCTCCGCTGCGATCACTTCTCGCTTGCTTCGACGGCAGACGCACGTCTATTGTGCTTGCCCGCCGACTATTGTGTATCGCTATTCGTAAATCGTAATATATTGATTTGGACCCAGAACATTAGTATAGCTACAATGTGTTATTCATTCAGATTACTTTACTGTAAACAAAATTGTCTTTGACATCACTCAATTTCAATAAACGTAGAAGATATTAGCATTTTAAAATAACTCCTGATATATAATTCATGCGCTGCATGAACTACCATTACATACAGCGCGCCGCGCGGCTCAGACGCGTGGTCGGCTCCCCTCTGAATAGTTGTATGCAGCGTTATTTGTTTTTGCTAATAATATCGTCGTAGATTAATAATTTTTAAATACTATTTTGTTTGTTTTGAGGATAATATTTGGGTTCTTATATTTTCACGCGTAACAATACTTTATAAATATTTTATAGGATTCAATTTCCCGTTAAGCTATCTTTCGTCATTACAATTATAATTAATAAATCACAGGGGCAATCATTTAAACACGTAGGAATCGATTTACGACAAGACTGCTTTTCACACGGCCAACTATATTTCGCGTTATCAAGATCGGGTTGTGTCCTTCTACCACAAGTTAATAAAACAAAAAATATAATTTACGCAGAAGTACTTTAAAATAATTACGGTCCTAGACTAGCGGCCCGTCCCGGCTTCGCACCGGTTGACATAATACTAAACTTATGATTAGTGATCTGAGTGACATTATGATAATATGACTTACAATTAAGTTACAGAATTGTAAATTTTATTCTAAAAGATGATTTTTCCGGCAAAAAGTGTAGGACCCGTGCGAGTTCCTTATGCCGGTTCTTCTCGACGGGTTAGTTTCCGGACCGGTGGTAGGTGAAAATATTTGGTTCACATTTACTCAGAAATAAAACATTTTTCATTTTCATTTCATTTTCAAGGTAGCTTTCTAATGAAAAAACAATTATTAAAATAATCCAGTACTTTTTGAGTATATATTCATTACATACAAAAACCCAAATCTTTTCTCTTTATAATGTTAGTATAGATAATGACAGAAAGGTTTGCAAAATGAAATATGATGCTCAAAATAACTATTCCACGCGGACGAAGTCGCGGGCACAGCTAGTTGAATTTAGTCGCATTTGAAAAAAGTACCTCTATTTAATAATAAATGTACTGTTCAATTTGAAGGACTTTGTTAATCATATATTCTAAATTGTTTTATTAAAAATATTATAAAACATACTTTTTATAAAATTGTTAAATATTTCAGCACCACCGCCCCGCAGATCAACCCGTTCGTCCATGGAGTCCCGCAGTAGCTTACCAGAGTTCATGGCCAATGACTCAGCCGATGATACAGAACTACATACCATTGTGTATGATAATGATTTCGTAAGTATATGATATGTTGTAATTAAAACACTTTTCTTGTTTAACTTTCATTATTATTATGATATTCAGTAACTTTTTGTATTTTCTTTGACACTGATTGTATTCTAGTTTATCCATACCCATTTAACCTCGATAAAAGTTTCTGTACCCAACAATCAAAATTAGTTTTGTGATTTTTCGTTTGAAAGCTCAGGTAGGCATAAATTATTCATTGGCCGTATTCAGTAGCCTATTCATTTGTAAGCATGATAAATTAAATGATACATTTGCATACGCGTATTTCATATATTATCAAAAGTTTCATTGTTTTTTAATATTTCAGCAACAATCATTGCTGAATGAAACGGGCAATGAAACGAAAAAGAACAGCAAAATGAGCGTTACGATACCAGAAACTGCTAGTGAAGGGTAAGGAATAACTATCTATTTATTTTAATTTTTATAGTAGGCAACTCAATTGTAAGCTAGACTCTGCCTTGGAATAATGAGAAAGCTTAGTGCTCTATTGCGTTGCCGGAAAAAGGAAAAGCATAAGGTTGTGACAAATGAAAAGAAAGGAGTAAGGAAGGATAAGTTTTTTTATTATTCTTTATTACTTATACATTTAAATGAATATTCATTTATAAATGTATAAGTAATAAAGATATTATATTATAATATATGATTGTTTCAGGTCAGACTCAGAACCCGAGCCAGTCGTAACGAAAGGAAAGGGAAAACGTACAAATAAGTAGTAAATGTAATTAATTATTCAGTTATGAATTAAATTATATCTTTATTTGAGACTTTTATTATAACTACATTAATACATACATGGTACTTATATTTTCATAAAAATTAATTTATAAATTTAATACATCTTACGCAGGCGGGGTTTTTTCAAAAGAATTTAGACTAAATTGTTTCTTTTTATGTAATGCATGTTAATCGATAACAAAAGGCTACTGTCCGTCTCAGGATGAAGGAAGTGATAACTTAGATATAGCTTGAGAGAGATATAGGTGCAACCTTCCAACCATTAGCATATGCATGGGAGAAAGAAATGCCCTAAAGACTAATGTTATACGTAATGTTACCTATTATAAATTATCACTTCAAAAACGAAATAGCGTAGAATCTCCTATGATAAACTTTCTGCAAATAAATATTTTTGTTCATACACTTAATAACACTTGTTTACGCAGCTTACTTATTGAATCGTATTATTTTATTATTCTGGTATGCGCTTTTCACAGTAGAAATAAAAGGCATGTAATATTAACAATAATATTCCTATAAAACTGCTTTAATGTAAATTTCAACAGCTAATAACCTCTATATTGTAACAATACTATTTCAGTGTCAAACTGTCTTAAATACTTGTATCAGTAAAATTATCTATTACATATACCTATGAAATAATGCATCTATCTAAAAACCCTCTGACCGACGTGATTCCGTCGGTGCCAGGTGTGCGGTTTGACGTGCCCGTTCTGCCAGTTCTTGTTGAATGCCCACAGTCTGTCGTCCCACTTGTGGTCTTTATTTGCGTCGTAGTTTGTCCATCTGATTGAGAAAAGAAACGAATGACAGTTCACATTTAAGAAAGAGTTCTTTAACTAAGACGACGCATTATATGAATTGTAAATTTTATCTATAATTTTAATTATAAAAAAATGTTGCTTTATACATAAAAATTACATTCGGTTAGGTTAATTTTATTGCATTGAATATAATAGTTTTTATATTTTTTCTGTGATTCTCAAACTTAGTGGTTTTCAGTTGTTAATCTTTTTTTTTTCACTATATCCAGAGGCAATCACTATAACACTACAAATTCCTAACATTACAAATTTTATTTCTCTATAATATTAATATAGAGTGTAATATCCTTAAAATAACAAATGGTGATTATTGTCCTATTTACTATTAATATGGGTTAATTATATGAAAAATGTCTATCATAACAAAAATATATTACCTATCATCATGACTTATAGCGCCACCTTTCGAGGGTGAATTATCCCCATATCTGTTCTTAAACCTCTGGTGTCTTGTAATGACGAACTCGGCGCCTCTCTCGCCGATCATGACGACCGGTCCAGCGGTATTCGCTGATGGCACAGTGGGAATTATCGACGCATCTACTACACGGAGACCTGGAAAATAATCGTTAGAAAACCTATGAAATATACTAAGACAACAGCCGTACTACCCTTACAATGAACGTAGAGGAATAATCTGGAAAGAAATACAATTATCAACATAGCTATTTAATATTATAAATGAAAAAAAAGATATGTTTGTGAGAATGGCTGTTACAATGCCTAAGTTTATAGTGCTTTAAGCAAAAACTATAAATATACATAAACGTAATTCAACAAAAAGATACAAGGCTACTTCCATGACAATAAAGAGGTGATCAAAAGTTACTCTGTGTAACACGTACCATCGACACCATAAACGCTGAGTGTAGGATCGACGACTGCCATTGGGTCGTCGCTAGCTCCCATCTTACATGTGCCCACTTGATGGTTCTCAGGCGCCGTGCGGTACTGCGCCAGGCATTTGAAGAACTCGTCCGTAGGATTGAGGCCGCCACCGGGACATTCTGATCCATAACCCTCAGTGGGTTGCATTCCGTATTTCTCGCGAAGAATCTAGAAATGTTTGCTCGGTTAGTAGTAGCAGTAGCATCCCATATTGAAATCATTGCATCGTTCACAGAAAAATAGAAGAACAAGATAGTCATTTAAAAATTTACAACTTAAACAATATACTTTTTACTGTTCTAGCAGCATTTTTAGGCCTGTCCTTATCTTTACTTTTTTTTTTATAATAAGAAGAGGGGAGACGAGCTGGACGCACTCCTGATGGTAAGAGTAACGCCAGCCCATAGCCAATGCAGTGCTACCCAGAACTTTGCTATAAAGCCCAACTCCGGGCAGGGGTGCACTACACCGACGCTCCCCACTTTGAGTCATCAGATGTTAAGACTCATTAGCCCAGTAATCACGCTGGCTACAGTGCCCTTCAGACCGGAGCACAGTGACATTTTCACATCACTGTTCAGGCGGTAGAATGTCATAACTTTACTTGACATTACTTGACTACATGCCATTTTAACTTAATTATAGTCTATAATGTTCTTCAAAAATTGCTTCTAACATACTTAGACTTTAAGCACTTACCGTAGTATTAGCGAGACGGTAAGCAGTTCTCGCTGCATCAACCAGTACATTAAGCTCATGCTCGTTGTAGAAGTAATTTGGCTGCATCAGCGGCGGCTGAGTGGGGTCCACGGATTGCAAGGTCAGGTAACCGCGACTGCGGGGCTGAAGAGCTATGGCTGATATTCTGAAATCAATAAGCGTGACTAAGAATAAACTAGCTTAAGTATATTTTTAACCGATTCCTAAAAAAGAGCAAGTTTCTCAATTCGACCGTATAACATGTGCTTTTTTTATAGTAAACTAAGCAAGTCGAACTTAAAAATCAACTTTAAAATTGTATTCATGATACATATTGGGTATAACCCCAATTGCAGATTTTTATCATGATTTCATTATCATTGGAGAAGAGAATCTCAGGTCAGTTCAGGAGAAGGTCAGAAATTTTGAACAAGAACTAAAGTAATTTATAAAAAGAACATGACATACGATATCTTCCTCCTATTGGTTAACTGTTCAGGATCGCCTATAGTTCCATCTCCACAGCCCGCGTAATAACCGCCAAAGAAATACTGGATATCAGGGTGCCGACCGCCCGCCGGTGCCAGATGAGAATTTATCATACCTGTAAGCTAAAAACAATGAATTTAACTTACTGATTAATTATTATATTAATTTTTTATTTATTATTATGCATATAAAAAACAATTTTTTAAGTCGAAAAGTACCTGAGACATTCCAGTTCCGGATAGTGGTCCTTTTCTCTCCAGCATATACTCCATGGCTGTAGCCCACGATAGTTCAGGTACATCAGGCTCCTTCGTCAGTGTAAAGTCAAGAGTCACTCCTACATGATTGTGGAGATTCTGACCCACACCTGGGAGATCTTTTATTACGGGAATATTAAATTTGTTTAGCGTGTCCTGAGGCCCTATGCCGGATAGAAGAAGAATTTGCGGAGAATTCATTGTACCAGCTGATAGAATGACCTGGAAGGATTTTAAGTATTACTAAACACCACCCGATATTTGAAAAAAAAATTTGTTCGGAGTTTTCTATTATTTTCGAATACACGAACAATCCATGAAATGTATCGGTGTAGTTAACTTATATCTTATGAAACATGTCTGTCCTGTATGTAGGAAATCAATAATCTCCTATATGATTTTACAAAAAAATTACCTCTTTAGCGACCCCAATGGTTCTCGTCTCCCCATCCTTGATATATTCAACACCAGTAACTCTTTTTGAAAGTGGGTCTATGATGACTCTGGAGACGTGAGCGTTAAGAAGAATGTCGAGGTTCTGTCGACGGGCTGCTGGCCGGAGATATGCACGAGCTGTGCTGAATCTGGTGCCCTGGCTGTGCAATATAACAATTTAGCATCATTATTATTAAAAAATTTGGTAGGATATATCTTTTTTTTTTTTGATGAAATGACAGTGCTCCGTTCCACAATTTTGCCAATGTGTTTGTGTGTGTGTGTGTGTGTAGTGTATATAATTAATAAGTTCGAGGGTCGATATTTGGTTGTGGCTATCAGCAACACGTACTTCCAATGTCACATCCAAACATCGACCATTAGTAGAATTAGTGGTTAAAGCTCATTTTGTGGGCGTTAAAAACCAATCGAGGGTTTGAATTTAGGAAGCTGCGTGGCTTGTTAGGGTTTAAGGTAACCAGGACGGCAATTACTTAGCAGAACTTGTAAAAGACGTATCCATTGTGGAAGTCTAAATGTGAGGCAAATTATGGTTTGCATTCTAATTACCCAAAAGTACTTACTCGTTAAACGCCTGTGCAATGGTGAAACCAGTGGAAGTTTCTCCGTTTAGGTCACTTGTTGGTGTATAGCCAAGCTCTATAGCAGCCGAGACCACGTCGTGGGCAAAACGAGGTGTGTACCGGAACTGCAATAAACAAATAATATTGTTCCGTGGATAAATAAAAAAATATATTTACTAGAAGTCCTAAAGAAGAAGAGCTCCAAAGATAATACGGTATAAAACAAATGAGTTCAACATTTGGTTTATAACAACTAATCACGTTTACATTCCAATTCAATCCCATACATCAGCGTTAAACATATTTGTCTAGGACCTCGCTACATTTTATAGTCAATATTTAATGTATATAATAGGTAAGTTTTTACCTATTATATACCTACTCAGAAAAAGAATAACGCAACAGTAGAAAAACCCAGTAACATAGATAGTAAAATTGTTAATATCTGGACTAGCTTAGTTGAATGTTAGTCCACTAAGCGAAACTTGCGGTACTTAAACTATTCATTTTTGTATTTAACAGTTAAGGGCAAACCTATTTGCATGTTCTTAAAAGTTTCTTGCTGTAAAATAGCCATAAAAATGTCAATCAATAATTTTATTGTTGAAGTAACGAGGATTCCAGTTATAGATGGTTTTGGAACGACCGGTTCGATTAAATTTCTCGAAGCTTTCACTATCCTTAAATAAATATTACTTCAAAACTTGTTCGTTTTGTTTCGTTTCACTTTTAACAATTTATGTTACTTCAAATTGTATTTTGTGGAAAGCTTACTTTACATCAAAATTGTACATGGAATACTATTTTATATGACGTGGGCTTCAACAATGTTAGTACATATATATACATTATACTTATTCAGAGTCTAACTCTCAGCTATATTTATACGTTAGTTTAATCACCTTGTATGTACCATATTTAAACCTGCGTTCCGGAATTTATACTATATTACGTATTGTATCAATTGTAATCTGAGCTCAGTGTTTTTTTATCAATCCATTTATTAAATTCCACATATATTTTTACGATACACTTGAAGAACCGACCTTCTGTACTGGTATGGGTCCTCCTGTATTATGATACTGGCCAGATACGCCATTGCCGATCTCTTTATTATCCTCGCTTTTCAGGAAGTAAGGCAACACTTCAAACCAGGACCATCCCGCGGCGCCGTTCACTGCCCATCCATCGTAGTCCGCTGAGTGCCCTCGCATGTACATCATACCATTGATCACCGAACACCCGCCTTAAATTTAACAATATAAACTTATTACATTTTATTATGTATCTAGTTAATAGCCATTTTGGCTTCTTTTTGTATGTTTGAAAATATGCATTTTGTATTAGACTGAACAAGCTCTACAGCGATTACTTTCTTTAATCGTTAATTAACTAGTAAGTATATAGTATTAGTAAATTTTATTAATGTCTAGTTTTTTTAAGTAGAGCAAAAACCTTTGAAAGACTAATGTGAAAATAAATATGGTGAAAAATTACTACTATTAAATGAATGAATGAACGCACCCAACATCTTTCCTCGATGCCAGGAACATTGGCCCCCATTGGCGAGACAAGCCTTCTCTTGAGGCACTGTGAAATAATTCCAATCCGTGTCATTGCGTCCCCAGTACGAAGTGACCCAGGCTGGTACTGACGAAGGAGGGGGCTCATCGCCGCCTGCTTCTATGAGGAGAACCTATAGCATATGAAAATAAATGATATTTTTGTAACACGTCATAAGACTAGTATCGGAATGTCGACTTATTAAGGAATCCAACATAATGGATAGACAGTATATCATATCACCAGTATTATATAATACTAATGCTTATTTTTGCAATATTGCTTTTTTTTGGGATTCCATTAGTATATTTAATATATTTACGCGTACAATACATGCTATCAACATTATTGCAATTTAAGTTAACGTTAGGCTTAGGATTATAGGTACAATAAACGGATTTACGCGTTAATTTGTCATGGAGAGCCTTCCGTATACAATTTATACCTTTATATAATAATAAAACTTTAACTACGTTTAGACTATACGTATATTTATTTTATTTATGTATTTGTTAATTATATGAAATTGCACGCTGTAAAAAGTAGGAAATCCAACAGTTAAGCCTTCGTTTGTATTAGTATCTATTTAATTCCGGAAGGGTGATTGCGTCTCCAGTGTATAAAGGTATGGTGAACCATAGCGTTTCATCATAAAGTTAACGGCTTGGGTTAGATTCGACTGGGAATTCAGATATGTTTAAACTACTCATGTGTAAGTTGGACTAAAAACAAATATGTTATTGCCGCGTTTTATCAAAAAACGTGATTAAAAATTACAATTTTGGAATAATAAATTGGATAAATGGACTAATAAAGAATAGGTTTTCCC
Source organism: Eurema hecabe (assembly GCA_026213755.1). Classification (NCBI taxonomy): domain Eukaryota; kingdom Metazoa; phylum Arthropoda; class Insecta; order Lepidoptera; family Pieridae; genus Terias; species Terias hecabe. The sequence continues at coordinate 5,027,896 of JADANM010006423.1, forward strand.
GAATTTAACAAAAAGTGACTTTCAAACAAGTTAATCTTTTAAGCCGAAAAAAAGATAATAACTTCTCGCCAGAACAAAGATATAACTTAATTATTTAACAAATTTATATAATAATATAGATTTCTTCTAAGTAGAGAAGTTTCTTCTTACTAGAGGAATATTTATTTGCACGTAGAAAAGAGAAATAATGTCTTATATTATTATGGGCCGTCAAATCATAGTTGTTACTTAAGACGCATGTACACAATTATTTGTGGACTTATAAGTGCATACATGAACGTTTCAGAACAGAATGGGTTCAGAGTCACCTTCCATTGAGGATTTTCTGATATTCTTCCAGCTACAATAGACCCAGCGGTGCCGCCTCCGACCACCACGAAGTCATACGCATCTTCCAAAGGATCTTTATTTTGAACTCGGTTACACGGGTCCGCGATATCACATCTGCCATTAACGAAGGACTCCAATATGCTCATGAATAGCAGAAATTGGCCCCCACATGAGCCGGCCATTGACGGTCCGATCTCTTGTATCGGACACGCACATGTCTGAAATATGAGAAAAATAAAGTAGATATTATACTATAAATGAATTGGCAGCGGATAAAAACTTTATTGGAATGGCGGTAGAGCTTGTTTATATTTGTTTTACAAATGTGTGTAAAGTATGTTTGTATAATTATATATGGATTGAATAACACCATTTAAAGACATATTTCTAAGCAGTTTCATGAAGAAAATAATAAACCGATGGTCGGTTTAGAAATATATAAACACCTGCCTACATTGTGTTTAAAGTGTAAGGAATTTTAATTAATAATTATATCTACAACTAAAAGAGCATACTTATTACTGGCGTGACTATGACAAACGTAATTACATAACTATAATAATTATAGCAGGATCTTCATATTATGTCTTATAATAATTATAATTACTATAACTTAATATGAGTTGAGACAAACATATTGATATTTTTTTTCATTACGTATTCTTAAGCTCGAGACTGTTTGAAATTTCTTCAAAATCTGTTCGGTGATTAGTCTATCATATAACCTACTAGAAGGGATCTATGGGGTATTTACCAAAGTTTAGGTTATTTCAATGTGCTTAATAACTATCATGACACACCGATGTTCACGATTCTACTAATATTTGTATGCAAAATAGCCAGTTAAATTGTTGTATTTTAATTCTACTACAATATCATGCGTTCTTGGGAAAGGTAAGTTCCATAGAGTGTGTTGTATTTAATACTACAGAATTAAGTAGTACCTATTTATTACCCATATCTATTATTTTTATGTAGATACGAGTATGTCAAGTTTACAGTGAATACGATCGTCACCTTGCAAACAATAATTATGTAATTATACTAACTTAGTGAAGCCGTTAATAATCTTGACACACGGTTGTGTTTTTTATACGACCATATTTATTTATGAATGCGAAAGTTTATGAGAATGTGTGGATGTATGGATCAAATACGGAATCGATTTGGCTGAAAATTGGCAGGTACGAGATTGTTGACTTTTCCTGATCTAACCGCGGTATTTCGGAATTAAAGATACCATAAAAAAGAAAAATATACACAATATTTCTCCTCTAGATTGTTGATTCCGGACAAAAAATAATATAGTAAAATAGTACCTAACCAAAACCTAAAAATCCTAAAAGAAAGCCGCCTAACTATTGAGATAATAGAACATAATAAAAATCCTTTCAAAAAGGCAAACATAGCCATTGGCTTAATAATTAAAACATAATCGCTAGCAAAGACTAATTGGATGAAATACCTATATAATTCTTACGACACAATATTCGATTGCAAAACTGTTTACAACAATGAAGATTTTTAAAGGAATGTAAAAATAAACGCTATAATTTTTTTCCTTACTTGGAAGAAACCCTATTGTTGACATAATAATTACATATAAGTACGTGAATAATGTTATGCCTGCTAGTCCTAGCTTTAGATCCTTTTAATTATTTTTAATCGACAACGGCAACATAAAAAGGGGTAGGTAATAATTTTGGCAATTTATTTATGTAATTATCATATGGTCTTTCTTAGAGTCAAAATATTTTAAACTTTATTTTAATGAATAAGGTTTCAACAGATTCGTAATAAAGGCGAGGTGAACATGGACTATACAAATTTGAGTTGTAGTTTTTAATTTTTTTCTTGTTGTTAAAGTCTTGTTCTAAGATAAAGACTATGAAATTTTTGCTTAGATATTGTAGTATTGTTTTATTGAAGTGCAAAAAAATCTTACCTCCGGTGCTCTGATCATCTTTATTTCCGAATTTATATTGCTGAAACAAAAGTTTTTTTTTATAATTAGAGATATTATATTAAAAGGCGTTTATAAACATGAGCCATTTATTTACACATATATTGGTCACATATATTTTGTTTTAAGTTTAATACCTAGATTTTCCATAGAAACTTAATTATTTATTTCTTCGCAAGTCCTTAAAGAATAAACGTACGTTTGATTGTCAAAATTTTTAGGTAGGTTTTAGTAGATAACGTTGTAACTGGACTTTGAGGTTAATATGTTGATTTTGCGGCCGTGATCTTGTCTTTAGGAACGCGTACAGAATCTTTGGCGAGGTTTTGTTAAGATTCGTCGCGCGTCATATGGTCGGCAAATCGCCGATACAAGTTGAACGTCTCCTCGAAAACCATGAAATTGCTCACTTCACAATCTATAACGGGGCTTCCTTTACCGTGCTTTGAATTATTTAGTTTCTTTGAGAAAAAATATAACTTGTAATGTTCTTTTTTCTTATTTTAATTATTGCCTATAGGCAGGCATTGTTGACAAAAATCTAGGTAACGTCACTTTCAATAACACAAATTATAAAGTGATTGATAATTATTTATTGTACGAAAATAATTTAAATTTCAGATAATTATTACACAAAAATAGTTTCACATTACTAGAACTATTTAAATTTCAGTAACTCATTATACTTATTACACAAAATTAGTTAGCCATTTTTTAAAATTTCTCATAGAATAAAAACCGATGAGGTGATAAAGCGTTAGCTAATAGCTCTCTAAAAAACCGTTTTAACGTGAATGATTCCATGAGCTAATAATAATTAAAAATAATTACAAATACACACATACGTACCTATAACCATATAAGCTCCAATCATTAAAATAAATAATAAATATATTCGCGAATATCACTCGCGTATCCCGTTCTTATCAAGACGCGGCTACACGTCTGCGCGGGCGCAGATTAAAGTTTATATTGATGCTACTCTCAACAGTGACATAACTTTAAGCGATTCATATTAGCCTACAGAGCCTTACATGCTCATATTTTACCACCCTGTTTGTAAGTATCTAAATATATAGCCCTAACTCATATACATATATAAAACCAACTCGAATTCTCATCACTTATACCAATATATATTATAAGAGAGAACAGAAAATATTTACCACTTAAACCAAAAATAAAATGTTACATTTTATTTAAATGCTACATTTTATTTTTGGTCTTATATTTTAAAAAATACAGCGGGCTATATGCTATGTTTTATGTCAGGCTCTAGACGAACTGTGTACCTAATTTCATTACAATCGGTTTAGCAGATTGGCCGTGAAAGCGTAAAATTATAAAAAGTTTCAACCCCTCGCGCAACCTTTTAGGGGTGATTTAAAAAAAGTAGCCTTCCCCAGGCTTTAGACTATCTTTGTACCAAATTTCGTTCTAATCGGTTCAGTAGTTTTAGAGTGATGGAAAGACAGACAGAATGAGTTACTTTCACATTAATAATATTAGTTAGGCACTTTTATATGATATATTAAGGGATCATGAAAGTGGATACTTTACTGCATCAATCACAAAACAGTAAATGGTAGTAAAATAACATTCAGTCATAATAGATCTGACCCTGAAGTCATTGTAGAGTCCGTAATTAGAGATAAATAAAAAAGATCATTAAGATTGATTTTTTTCTAACAATCCTTCTCCATATGTCATCATCATCCTTATAAGTCTATTGACTTATAAAATAATGCAATTTACAAAACTAGTAATAGTATTTTTAATTTAAATAATACATAATTCAAAAAAGAACAACTCTAGCGTTTTCCACACAGAAAAATAAAATTTAGATTTAGATAAAGCTTGTTATTATACAAGACATCTATACGTGTATACTAACACAAAGTTAAATCGCCGTTAAACCAAGCAATAATTGCAACCTAACCAAGCAACATTCGTCATACCACCAAAGCATATTTCATGCATTGAAATATTAAATTGAAATTCAATTTTTATAAACTAGTAAACATTATATCAAACAACTCAAACAGACTCTTTCTCGATGGCTAAACGCAAAGTCAAAGTACTGACTAATTGAATTATTTATAACTAGCTGACCTGTGCCCACTCAGTTGGTCATAACGTTAATAATCCCTTTTTATAATTGTAACTTTATTATTATTGTCATAACAATCAGCAATAATTTTTAAAACTGGTTCAGTAGATCCCGAGATTACCCCTTACAATTTAACAAACACACAAACTTTACTTCTTTATAATATTAGTTTAGTTAAGTATATTTTTACTACTTACAATCCCAAGCAGTGTTAATAATGTCATGTAATAATGTATTGCGAATTTAATGTCGCTGTGGCTTTAATTTTTTCAAAACCGTTATCCATTATGTTTAATCCCTAAATTAATGTCACTCTCTTCCACACTACCGGTTACAATTAGATAAAGAAGCAATCGTTTTTGATAAAAATTTAATGCAACCATAATTTTTCTCGTCCTTTGTCAGTTTACCCAGGCATATAAATTTCAACCTTATAACACTGAGTTTAAGAATACGAATTTTTAGTGCGCAATAAGTACTTTCGAAATTTCTTTTAACAATCATTTATGTTTTCAAAACGACCTATTATACAGTGAAAGTTTTTTTCCATATAAATTTTGTTAAAACTTTAACTCATTTTGTGTAGCTAACAAAGACATCAATATGTGCATTTAATGATAAGCTACAGTGGAGGAAAAATATAAGGCCTCTCACTGATAAAAAGCTACTCACAAAATCATGGACTAATTATAGTCCTAATTATAAATAAATTCACGAATAGCTATAGTAGTTTTTATATACATAGGTAGGTAAATTAATATGAGTATTCTAAAAAATAAACCAATAAACAGCGTTGTTATAACGAATACAATTGGTAGCATAATATGATGCTAAATAATAATAATATTAAATGGAGAAAGTATAACTAAACTAACTTATTTTTCAAAATATCTAATCTACATTTGTATTAAGGTACACCAGCTTGCTAACGTATACTTTTGTGTTAGAAATATAGTAATTTAATTAAACTTTATTATAAGGAAATGAAAGTTACACACAAAGCACTGCGTTGTAAAAATATTATTTTTTAAATGTGAAATGACAATACCTATAGGAAACATAGGTTTACAAATAAAGATGACACTCAAATCTAGGGACATTGAAACCATTTCGATTCGCACCGAGCATAGACTATAGACCACACACAGAAATGCTAGTATTGAGTATTGATTTATAATTCTATTTCCGTACATTAAACTGTGACACCAAGCACAATGGGAGCAGTATTGTATTCTATTATCACGTCTGATTTACTGATTCGTACGTCATTATTTCCAACTGCAATATTTTGTTTCTAGTTTTGTCATGTTAAGTTCAATTCGTTAATAGTTTTTTTAATATTTTATTTTTACGTATATACCACATACATAATTTTATAAGTAGATATATCCCAATATATTTTAGAATTTATTAGATTAATAAGGATATTAATAAAAATTCCATCGACCAACTCGGTTAACAGTTATTTTTTTCCAATCTAAAGAGCACAATTGAGATACATATAACATATAGAAATATTGTCTTAGATATTACATACATCACACAAAATATTGATGTTTTGCTTTTAATAAATATCATTGTCTCTTAATACATTGTCGAATCTTTAGTATTATTCAGGTTCACTTAAAAGCACGCCAAAATATAATCACTGTTAATGTTTCAATAAGACGAATTTGACTGCCTTATCATGTGTAAGCTAAAGGCGGTGATATGAGTGAATGAAACCTTTCAATGATAAATAAAAGTTAAAACAATACTCATAATTATGCCTCAACACGTTGATTGTACAAACAGTTACTGTATAACATACATAGTTTTTTTACTTGTGCTAAATATTCATCTGTTTAAAGACATTTTACAGAGGTCAGTGGTGACAAAAATGCATATTTTATCAATCTTTGTATTTACCCCAACAAATATGATATATTATTTTGATCTTTTCAGCTATTTAAAGCCTTCGCTCACTATAAAAGAATCCCATGATATATATCTTGATTCGCCCAGTGCGTTCAAGAAAAAATATTGTTTTAGTTAATACATCCAACCTTATATAAAAAATTTATTGCCTAATAACATATAAATAGTAATTGTATGTTGTGTTGTCCTGTAATGTCTTTACAATAAGCTTTTCTACTTTGTATTAATGTCATTTTATAGTACGTTTACTATTGTAAAGATTGGTGGACAACCTTGTATTAAAAATAAAAAAATTCATTAAATTTTATTGTTCATTATCAGAATCGATTTATTAGAGTCGGAGAAAACTAATAACCTACAAACTTTATCTCTCTTCAATTGTTCATATAGATTTCATATTTAAAGAGTGTTTCCACATAAATTTATAGAATCATCAAGGTACTCATTCCATGGCATATAACCTATGATCAATTTTCTTATTAAACGCAAAAAACCCACCATGAATCAGCATTATTAAAGAAGCAATATAGCTTATGCCATGCTAATTAAGATTGATAGAAAACATCACGATCACAATGGTTAATCACCACTGTACGATATATGTACGTATGCCTATAAGAAATCGTGCCCGGAACTAAGATTCACCGATAAGAGAAGGAAAAGTAATTTCAGTTATCCTTTAATTTATTGCATTGAACCTACATGTAATACACATTCATACAAAAATATTATGTACTGTAAATATTGTACAAACTCAAAACAAAGTTTGCTTTTAGCAAGCCTTTTAATAGCAAGGTTTGACGAACATTAGGAAAACAATTTTGCGCAGATTGTTATCTGCAGGATTTTTGTTGTTTTATAGGTAGGTGTATAATTAAAATTGTATCTCAATAGAACTTAACCATTAGGTACGTACAGAGTAACAAAAACAACGAACGATTTTCGGTTCCCGTCAGTAATTTTTCATAACGTTTTTGTCCTATTTTAATATGCTTTAACGAATGTCCTCTATAATTTTTTATGTACAAATCCTTGACTAAAGTAATTAAGCTAGGTACAAATTATCATTGAGCGTTGGAGGGTTTAGTGTATTTCTTACGAATGAATTTGGTTAATTCTTCTTAATGTTTATTATGAAAACGCTATTGATAAATATATTGTTCGATAATATAATTTCAATATCAGATATACGTGTTAAATATGTAAGCTACTTTAGCTTAAATTAAATTAAACATTATTCTTGGTATAACTAAATTAAATAACTTCACAAAAAACAGTGAAATTGCTAAGACAATTTCAAAAGGAACCATAGATTTCTTATTATATAGCAATTCATTTATGCCGCCATACTATGCATATTTTAACACATAAGAATAAAGATAGGGCAGAATTTATGATTAAGTTGACATTAACAAGGACAGAATGTAATGTCATATTGGCGGTGCATATTTAAACAATCGTCATGCGGGCTGAGTTCAACTGACCCACTTTGGGATTTCTACTGATGTGTTAAGGTTTTCCCGTCATCAAACACTTTCACTGTGGATACAATTTCTATACACTTTTCCTCACTTCTTTTCATTCAAATAGGAATGCACACAAAAGTAGATATGGTAAAATATTTTGTTTAGGATAAATTCAAAATTTTAAGCTTAATTATAAGTCTATTCGTCGGGAATAATTAATGCTGAAGTTTTACAGGTAGCATTTTGTGATGACCATTTGTTTAAACTGAGACTTTAAACATATAAAATACAGGAAATATAAAATACAGAAATCGATATGGTACGAAATAGATTTTATTCATTTTTAAATACTCTAATGGCCTGGAAGATAGCTTATAGCCATAAGGCCGCCATTTTATTTATAATGCATTTATTTATTTATTTATCATTTCATCTTAAAAGCTAACATGTGTCACACCCAAAACACTTACAATATTAATTTAGAGTCAATTAATAAACAACTTAATTACACATACAACATTTACATGTGTCTGTATTCTTCTTTTTTGTATATGTTGTTATGTTATTTATATGTAATAAAGAATTTATAAATAAATAAATAATTTGTATTTATTCATTAATGATCGTGGTGGGTATTCTTAATAAATTCTGCTCCTCTCTCAGCGATCATAACGACGGGCGCCTGGGTATTTCCAGTCGGTAAACTCGGCATTATCGATGCATCTATCACTCTCAAACCTAGAAGAAAGATCTGTTTTATTACTTTTATGTAAAAGACTATGAAATAGTTACGATATGTGTAAGTTACTGTTAAATGAATAAATGTAGTATTATATTATCTTGAAGTTTTATCTGCAAGCATTTTGTCTTGTTGCTAATTTAGGTAATTGTTAGACTTGATATACTTAGTAAATATTGAACGAGAAAGAGTTTACATTGTATGTTGTTTTTTTTTAATTAATAAAAGAGAGTGTATCAGAAAATTTAAAAAATCCCTTAAAGGAACTTAACGTTAGTCAGACGTTTTAATAAACACTCAAAATCATTAATTAATTTTAAATGTTGGTACAAAAGCATCGAATGTAAATAATATTATAGCATCTACTACTGATAAAAATAGCGCTATACGTTGCTGACTCACTTTATTTATGTAACACGTTAGATATTTTAAATATTGATATGGTCACTATAAGATTTTGTTAGGTTCGATGTTTTAAAATAAGTATAAGTAAATAACAATAATAACCGACTGGATTTCACAATTTTTTACAGTAGATCAATTGAGTCGCAAGATGTGGTTTTTCAAAAGGTTATTCTTGTTTTTTTATGGGATGAGTCACTCTCTTTTTATGGGATTTCGCCAGAGCAACCCAAATACATTACATCATTACTTGACAAACACTTTGCACTTATACGTCAGCTTGTCAGTGGTTCCACAGCACATAAAGACTTTTTAAATGGATCTAAAGAAAGATATCCTTTTTATCAGCAAATTTCAAACTCGTAAAGGAGTTTAAAACTTAAAATAATATTATGTCGAAATGTATAGCAAAAAAAGTTCCTTGACTTGCCTTTTACACCGTATACCCTAAGTGTTGGGTCTACCACAGCCATTGCGTCGTCCCTAGAGCCCATCTTACATGTTCCGACTTGATGGTTTTCTGGTTCAGTGTACCTTTGAGCCACGCATCTGAAGAACTCCTCATTGGGCTCTAAACTGTCTCCACATTCTGATGCGTATCCTTTAGTCGGCTTCATACCGTATTTATTACGGAGTAGCTGTGTGTAACAAAAAATATTCAAACAATTAAAAACTCATTTCAATTCCTCGCACCTTATGAAAATAATCTTGTTTAACGACTCTATTCACAAAGTCAGGCGTCTGGGAATTAATAACGTATCAAAAATACATTGAATTTTATAGCAAAGTAGGTATGTTGTTTTTCCACGACTTTCTCAGAAACCATTTTTTTAATTTTGAGTCTGACTTATGCAAAATTTATTCCCGTCCAAGTTTCTTCAAAAATATTCAAAAGTTTTTAAGACATAAGAAGCATAGTACTATTGAGGTGCGCCTTATACAATTTGGTATCAGCTTTTTATATGAGTAACAAAGATTTTAATCAGTTACCTACCGTAGTGTTAGCCAAGCGGTATGCAAATTTCGAAGCTTCGACAAGAACTTTCAACTCATGTTCGTCATCAAAATAATTGGGTTGAATTATGGGCGGATCGAAGGGGTTCGTAGAATTGAGGGTCAAGTATCCCTGGCTTCGCGGCTGCAGGGCAATTGGAGAGATTCTGTAAAAGTAAATCTTACATAAATTCTCACTGACTATATAAACGTGTACATGTTATTGTACATATACATAACTAGCTGTTGCTCGCGACTCCGTCCGCGTAGACTCTCTTATAAACTGTAAACCCCCTTCTCCCGTTATAACCCATTTTCCCAATTTAAATGTAGCATATGTTTTATCTCAGGCTCTAGACCAACTGTGTACCAAATTTCATTACAATTGGTTCTGCGGTTTGGCCTTGAAAGCGTAAAATTATAAAAAGTTGCAACCCCTCGCGCAACCTTTTAGGCTTTAGACCATCTGTGTACCAAATTTCGTTCTAATCGGTTCAGTAGTTTTAGCGTGATGGAACGTCTGTATATCCTAAAAAAAGAATACATTAAGTTCAATCGTTACGTAGAACTTTATACGAAAGTAGTTGTTGTATAGCTACATGACATTTCTTCTATTTTTAAGGTTTTCACGATCGATCTTCCCGTTGCTGCAGGCCGCAGTGTATCCATAGAAAAAGTACTGAATATCTGGTTGCCCTCCGTGAGATGCTGCGTATGGTGAATTTATTAATCCAACTCCCTGTAAAAATAAAAATTTTAGTTTAAAGCTTATTCTAAAGACTTCAAAGAAATAAAATAGAAATTAAGACAGTAGACAAACTATGCAAATAAGGCTATTATCGCTATCAACGTTGCATTTTTAATCTACTTTTGACTAATTCAAATATATTAGTTAGAAATTGGAAAAAAAATTTCAAGACTTAATATTTGAAAATAAACAATTATGTAAATAGCCTTAAATTGTATAGACCTGTGACAATCCCGTAGCAGATAATGGCCCAGTTCGATGGCGCATATACTCCATAGCTGTTCGCCACGTCAACTCCGGCACGTCAGACTCTTTGCTCAACGTGAAATGAAGAGAAGTACCGACATGGTTCAAGAGATGCTGGCCCACACCTGGTAAATCTTGCACTACAGATATGTTAAGCTTTTCTAAAGTTTCCCTCGGTCCTATGCCAGATAAAAGAAGTATTTGTGGGGAATTGATGGTTCCGCCTGAGAGAATGACCTGAAATTATAATTTATTGAATTAGGAAACGTTATGAAAAGTTATGTAATCATAATAAATATATATAAATGTGTTAAGATTATGAATAAAGTTTTATCTATCTATCTATCTAAGAATACTTTTATGTTTACAGAATCACCTTAAATATTGGAAACAAAGTATTGACTAGAGTGAAAAAATAAACACATCCACCTTGTGTAAGACTGAATTTTATAGAAACAATTTCTTAATTGTCGAAGATTTTTATCTTCAAATATTAAGATATAATATACTTATACAAAAAAAAACATTTTATTAAATACTCCTGGTAAAATATAAATCGCTGACTATAGTACAAAAATGTTAATTTGTAACATTACGACTATAATATAAAAATGTAATACTTAGTACTTATAACTTGACAATGGGTGCACCGATTTCAATTATATAACATTAAAATGCCATATAATCACGAAACACACATAGGAAAAACTGAAAAACTTAAATGTTAGGACGAGTGTATCTTCAATTAGTTTACCTCCTTTTTGACATTGACAGTCTTTGTCTTTCCTCTTTTAATATACTCTACAGCTTCTACTTTTCCAGAATCGGTATTAACTTTTACTTTAGATACTAGAGCATTATAAATAACGTGAAGATTGCTGCGCTTGGAAGCCGGGCGAAGAAAAGCACGCGCAGTACTGAATCGTGAACCGTTGCTGAAACATACTTCACTTACATAAATTATAATTAAACTTATATCGAATGAGAAACGTAAGTAAAAGTTATTTGTTAAGCGATGTCATTTACAAAATGCTTTCAAAATGATTATTTATTTTTATCACTTATAGATAATGATGCAATAACTTTTTACTCATTGAATGTCTGGGCTATAGTGAATCCCGTAGTGTTTTCCTTGTTCATGTCGGTGACAGGAGAGAATCCGACTTCAATTTGTGCCTCCACCAGGTCCTTGATAAATTGTGGTGCATATCGAAACTGGGAAACAAATTGTTAAAGTGTTAAGAAAATTGAAATTAAGACTTAAAAATATAAATTTCAGTCGCAATAAGGACCAATAAAAATGCTATATGTAGTTATTTGTTGCTAATAAAGCCATTTTTTATCAAGCATTTCTTCTCTTTCTTGCATAAAATGCGTTTCTAATATTTGCAACTTACCCTTTGCACCGGTAAGGGTCCTCCAGTGCCATGAT
>JADANM010006423.1:5040341-5067543 GCA_026213755.1 Eurema hecabe
ATCATGGCACTGGAGGACCCTTACCGGTGCAAAGGGTAAGTTGCAAAAATTAGAAACGCATGTTATGCAAGAAAGAGAAATTTCTTCTCTTGCTTGCTTGATAAAAAATGGCTTTATTAGCAACAAATAACTACATATAGCATTTTTATTGGTCCTTATTGCGACCGAAATTTATATTTTTAAGTCTTAATTTCAATTTTCTTAACACTTTAACAATTTGTTTCCCAGTTTCGATATGCACCACAATTTATCAAGGACCTGGTGGAGGCACAAATTGAAGTGGGATTCCCTCCTGTCACCGACATGAACAAGGAAAACACTACGGGATTCACTATAGCCCAGACATTCAATGAGTAAAAAGTTATTGCATAATTATCTATACCTAAGTGATAAGAATAAATAATAATTTTGAAAGCTAATACTTTGAAAATGACATCGCTTAAAAATAACTTTCACTTACGTTCCTCATTCGATATAAGTTTAATTATAATTTATGTAAGTGAAGTATGTTTCAGCAACGGTTCACGATTCAGTACTGCGCGTGCTTTTCTTCGCCCGGCTTCCAAGCGCAGCAATCTTCACGTTATTTATAATGCTCTAGTATCTAAAGTAAAAGTTAATACCGATTCTGGAAAAGTAGAAGCTGTAGAGTATATTAAAAGAGGAAAGACAAAGACTGTCAATGTCAAAAAGGAGGTAAACTAATTGAAGATACACTCATCCTAACATTTAAGTTTTTCAGTTTTTCCTATGTGTGTTTCGTGATTATGGCATTTTAATGTTATATAATTGAAATCGGTGCACCCATTGTCAAGTTATAAGTACTAAGTATTACATTTTTATAATATAGTCGTAATGTTACAAATTAACATTTTTGTACTATAGTCAGCGATTTATATTTTACCAGGAGTATTTAATAAAATGTTTTTTTTTGTTGTTTTATCTTCGATAATTAAGAACTTGTTTCTATAAAATTCAGTCTTACACAAGGTGGATGTGTTTTTTTTTTCAATCTAGTCAATACTTTGTTTCCAATATTTAAAGTGATTCTGTAAACATAAAAGTATTCTTAGATAGATAGATAGATAAAACTTTATTCATAATCTTAACACATTTATATATATATATATTTAGTATGATTACGTAACTTTTCATAACGTTTCCTAATTCAATAAATTATAATTTCAGGTCATTCTCTCAGGCGGAACCATCAATTCCCCACAAATACTTCTTTTATCTGGCATAGGACCGAGGGAAACTTTAGAAAAGCTTAACATATCTGTAGTGCAAGATTTACCAGGTGTGGGTCAGCATCTCTTGAACCATGTCGGTACTTCTCTTCATTTCACGTTGAGCAAAGAGTCTGACGTGCCGGAGTTGACGTGGCGAACAGCTATGGAGTATATGCGCCATCGAACTGGGCCATTATCTGCTACGGGATTGTCACAGGTCTATACAATTTAAGGCTATTTACATAATTGTTTATTTTCAAATATTAAGTCTTGAAATTTTTTTTCCAATTTCTAACTAATATATTTGAATTAGTCAAAAGTAGATTAAAAATGCAACGTTGATAGCGATAATAGCCTTATTTGCATAGTTTGTCTACTGTCTTAATTTCTATTTTATTTCTTTGAAGTCTTTAGAATAAGCTTTAAACTAAAATTTTTATTTTTACAGGGAGTTGGATTAATAAATTCACCATACGCAGCATCTCACGGAGGGCAACCAGATATTCAGTACTTTTTCTATGGGTACACTGCGGCCTGCAGCAACGGGAAGATCGATCGTGAAAACGTTAAAAATAGAAGAAATGTCATGTAACTATACAACTACTACTTTCGTATAAAGTTCTACGTGTTTGTATGTATGTAAATATTGAACTTAATGTATTCTTAGTTTAGTATAAACTCTAATGTTATCTAAATCTCTGGTTATCTACGCTCCAACAATCATAAAATAAAATATATCTTTACTTTATGGTGTTAAAAATTAATAATAATGATATTATAGATAAATCCTTGCAGTACCTCGAATGTGTAATTATGTATATATATGTATAATAACATGTACACGTTTATATAGTCAGTGAGAATTTATATAGGTTTTCTTTTACAGAATCTCTCCGATTGCCCTGCAACCACGAAGCCAGGGATACTTGACCCTCAATTCTACGAACCCCTTCGATCCGCCCATAATACAACCCAATTATTTTGATGACGAACATGAGTTAAAAGTTCTTGTCGAAGCTTCGAAATTTGCATACCGCTTGGCTAACACTACGGTAGGTAACTGATTAAAATCTTTGTTACTCATATAAAAAGCTGATACCAAATTGTATAAGGCGCACCTCAACAGTACTATGCTTCTTATGTCTTAAAAACTTTTGAATATTTTTGAAGAAACTTGGACGGGAATAAATTTTGCATAAGTCAGACTCAAAATTAAAAAAATGGTTTCTGAGAAAGTCGTGGAAAAACAACATACCTACTTTGCTATAAAATTCAATGTATTTTTGATACGTTATTAATTCCCAGACGCCTGACTTTGTGAATAGAGTCGTTAAACAAGATTATTTTCATAAGGTGCGAGGAATTGAAATGAGTTTTTAATTGTTTGAATATTTTTTGTTACACACAGCTACTCCGTAATAAATACGGTATGAAGCCGACTAAAGGATACGCATCAGAATGTGGAGACAGTTTAGAGCCCAATGAGGAGTTCTTCAGATGCGTGGCTCAAAGGTACACTGAACCAGAAAACCATCAAGTCGGAACATGTAAGATGGGCTCTAGGGACGACGCAATGGCTGTGGTGGACCCAACACTTAGGGTATACGGTGTAAAAGGCAAGTCAAGGAACTTTTTTTGCTATACATTTCGACATAATATTATTTTAAGTTTTAAACTCCTTTTGAAACGAGTTTGAAATTTGCTGATAAAAAGGATATCTTTCTTTAGATCCATTTAAAAAGTCTTTATGTGCTGTGGAACCACTGACAAGCTGACGTATAAGTGCAAAGTGTTTGTCAAGTAATGATGTAATGTATTTGGGTTGCTCTGGGGAAATCCCATAAAAAGAGAGTGACTCATCCCATAAAAAAACAAGAATAACCTTTTGAAAAACCACATCTTGCGACTCAATTGATCTACTGTAAAAAATTGTGAAATCCAGTCGGTTATTATTGTTATTTACTTATACTTATTTTAAAACATCAAACCTAACAAAATCTTATAGTGACCATATCAATATTTAAAATATCTAACGTGTTACATAAATAAAGTGAGTCAGCAACGCATAGCGCTATTTTTATCAGTAGTAGATGCTATAATATTATTTACATTCGATGCTTTTGTACCAACATTTAAAATTAATAAATGATTTTGAGTGTTTATTAAAACGTCTGACTAATGCTTAGTTCCTTTAAGGGATTTTTTTAAATTTTCTGATACACTCTCTTTTATTAATTAAAAAAAAAACAACATACAATGTAAACTCTTTCTCGTTCAATATTTACTAAGAATATCAAGTCTAACAATTACCTAAATTAGCAACAAGACAAAATGCTTTCAGATAAAACTTCAAGATAATATAATACTACATTTATTCATTTAACAGTAACTTACACATATCGTAAATATTCCATAGTCTTTTACATAAAAGTAATAAGATCTTTCTTCTAGGTTTGAGAGTGATAGATGCATCGATAATGCCGAGTTTACCGACTGGAAATACCCAGGCGCCCGTCGTTATGATCGCTGAGAGAGGAGCAGAATTTATTAAGAATACCCACCAGGATCATTAATGAATAAATACAAATTATTTATTTATTTATAAATTCTTTATTACATATACAAAAAGAAGAAGAATACAGACACATGTAAATGGCGGCCTTATGGCTGTAAGCCATCTTCCAGGCCAATAGTGATTAGAGTATTTAAAAATGAATAAAATCTATTTCGTACCATATCGATTTCTCTATTTTATATTTCCCAATATAATTAGAAACTATTAAAAATAAGCCTTACGAACAAATTTAATTTGTAATATTTTTAATGAGTTTTTTTGATATAACAAGTAAAAATAAATTTAGGTGAATGACTTATCAACGGTAGACAGTTGAAATCATTTCAGTTTAAAGTTTCAGTTTAAACAAATGGTCATCATAAAATGCTACCTGTAAAACTTAAGCATTAATTATTCCCGACGAATTAACTTAGAATTAAGCTTAAAATTTTGAATAAATTCTAAACAAAATATTTTAGCATATTGTGTGCATTCCTATTTAAATGAAAAGAAGTGAGGAAAAGTGTATAGAAATTGTATCCACAGTGAAAGTGTTTGATGACGGGAAAACCTTAACACATCAGTAGAAATCCCAAAGTGGGTCAGTTGAACACAGCCCGCATGACGATTGTTTAAATATGCACCGCCAATATGACATTACATTCTGTCCTTGTTAATGTCAACTTAATCATAAATTCTGGTCTATCATTATTCTTATGAGTTAAAATATGCATAGTATGGCGGCATAAAATGCCCTATAATAAGAAATTTATGGTTCCTTTTGAAATTGTCTTAGCAGTTTCACAGATTTTTGTTCAGTTTTTCGAATTTAGTTATACCAAGAATCATGTTTAATTTAATTTAAGCTAAAGTACCTTACATATTTAACACGTAAATCTGATATTCAATTTATATTATCAAACAATTTATATTTATCAATAGCGTTTTCATAATAAACATTAAGAAGAATTAACCAAATTCATTCGTAAGAAATACACTAAACCCTCCAACGCTCAATGATAATTTGTACCTAGCTTAATTACTTTAGTCAAGGATTTGTACATAAAAAATTATAGAGGACATTCGTTAAAGCATATTAAAATAGGACAAAAACGTTATGAAAAATTACTGACGGGAACCGAAAATCGTTCGTTGTTTTTGTTACTCTGTACGTACCTAATGGTTAAGTTCTATTGAGATACAAATTTAATTATACACCTGCCTATAAAACAACAAAAATCCTCCAGATAGCAATCTTTACGCAAAATTGTTTTCCTAATGTACAGACGTCAAACCTTGCTATTCTAAAAGCAAACTTTGTTTTGAGTTTGTACAATATTTACAGTACATAATATTTTTGTATGAATGCGTATTACATATAGGTTCAATACAATAAATTAAAGGA
The DNA here is from genome assembly GCA_026213755.1 of Eurema hecabe. Classification (NCBI taxonomy): domain Eukaryota; kingdom Metazoa; phylum Arthropoda; class Insecta; order Lepidoptera; family Pieridae; genus Terias; species Terias hecabe. Next base: position 5,045,533 of record JADANM010006423.1, read on the forward strand.
TAACTGAAATTACTTTTCCTTCTCTTATCGGTGAATCTTAGTTCCGGGCACGATTTCTTGTAGGCATACGTAGATATATCGTACAGTGGTGATTAACCATCGAGATCGTGATGTTTTCTATCAATCTTAATTAGCATGGCATAAGCTATATTGCTTCTTCAATAATGCTGATTCATGGTGGGTTTTTCGCGTTTAATAAGAAAATTGATCATAGGTTATATGCCATGGAATGAGTACCTTGATGATGCTATGAATTTATGTGGAAATACTTTTTAAATATGAAATCTATAAGAACAATTGTAAAGAGATAAAGTTTGTGACTTATTAGTTTTCTCCGACTCTATTAAAATTCTGATAATCAACAATAAAATTATATTACTATTTATATGTTACTAACTTTTTTACGACTTTCATATGAACTTTGACCCCCCTTGTTACCCTTTTTTCCAGATAAAAATAGCCTATGTTTTATGTCAGGCTCCAGACCATTTTTCACCAAATCCACACTTTACACGTTACAATCGGTTCAGCGGTTTGGCCGTGAAAACGTTAAATTATTAGAGATGCCACGAATAGTGAATTGGCCGAATACCGAATACCGAATATTCGGCTACGCTGTCGGCCGAAGCGCCGAATATTCGGCGCCGAATGTTCGGCGCGAAGTACATGCTTCATAAGGGAGCATTATCTGGAATAAGACAAGTTGTTTTTCTCGCTGCGTTCGCGCTGCAGGCGACGACAGTTTGTATTTTATTAGTTGTTTGTATTTGTTTCGTTTGCGAGTAAGTCGGGTCACGGAGCGCTTTTAAGTATGTAAGTAATACGTAAAGTGATATTTAATTACTGTTTTGCTAAGAAGTTTGTTGACACTTTTTTTCGTCAAATGGCTTATAAAATGGATAATAAAAAATAGCCCATATTGGAATGTTATCGTTTATGTGAGAGGTTATTTTCTGAGGCTGGTAACGTTTACGATGATAAGCGCAATCGTCTGCGAACAAAAATGCCGAAAAGCTCGTTTTTATCCATCACAACTTACCACTGATTAATTTTAACTACTAGAATGTTGTAATTTGGAAATAGGTACATAATTTTGAGTAAAATAACGTGTCTTTATTGACATGATTTGCTATTCGGTATTCGGCCGAATAGTACGTACTATTCGGCCGAATACCGAATAGCAAAAAAAATGGCCGAATAGGCCGAATACCGAATAGTTGCCGAATATTCGTGGCATCTCTATAAATTATAAAAGGTTTAACCCCTCGCGCAACCTTTTTGTGGTCGAATTAAAAAAAAAGTATACTATGTCCTTCCCCAGGCACTAGACCATCTGTGTACCAAATTCCGTTCTAATCGAGTCAGTAGTTTTATCGTGATGGAAAGACAGACAGACAGAGTTACTTTCGCATTTATAATATTAGTACGGATTAGGTAATACGTTTTTTATATAAGGTTGGATGTATTAACTAAAACAATATTTTTTCTTGAACGTACCGGGCGAATCACATACAACATCGATATCATTCTTTAATTGTGAGCGTCAAAGGCTTTATATAGCTAAAAAGATCAAAATAATATATCATATTTGTTGGGGTAAATACAAAGATAAAATATGAATTTTTATCGCCACTGACTTAGACTATAAAATTTCTTTAATCAGATAAACAATATCGAGCACATGTAAAAAAACTATGTATGTTATACATATTGAAACAGTCAACGTGTTGAGGCTTAATTATGAGTATTGTTTTAACTGTTATTTATTATTCAAAGGTTTCATTCACTCATATCACTGCCTTTAGCTTACAAATGATAAGGCAGACATTCAAATTCGTCTTATTGAAACATTAACAGTGATTATATTTTGGCGTGCTTTTAAGTGAACCTGAATAATACTATAGATTGGACACAAGGAATGAATTTTTTTATTAAGAGACAATGATATTTATTTAAAGCAAAACATCAATATTTTGTGTGATGTATGTTATATCTAAGACAATATTTCTATTTGTTATATGGTTATTGTGTTCTTAAGATTGGAAAAAAACTAACTGTTAACCGAGTTGGTCGATGGAATTATTATTTATATCCTTATTAATCTAATAAATTCTAAAGTATATTGGGATATATCTACTTATAAAATTATGCATGTTGTAAACACGAATTATTAAAATATATTAAACTATTAACGAATTGAACTTAATATAATTAATATCACAAAATTGTGTACTTCAAATTTTAAAACTAGAAACAAAATATTGCAGTTGGAAATGATGACGTACGAATCAGTAAATCAGACGTGATAATAGAATACAATACTGCTTCCATTGTGCTTGGTGTCACAGTTTAATGTACGGAAATAGAATTATAAATCAATACTCAATACTAGCATTTCTGTGTGTGGTCTATAGTCTATGCTCGATGCGAATCGAAATGGTTTCAATGTCCCTAGATTTGAGTGTCATCTTTATTTGTAAACCTATGTTTCCTATAGGTATTGTCATTTCACATTTAATAAATAATATTTACAACGAAGTGCTTTGCTTGTAACTTTCATTTCCTTATAATATAGTTCAATTAAATTACTATATTTCTAACACAAATGTATACATTAGCAAGCTGGTGTACCTTAATACGAATATAGATTAGATATTTTGAAAAATAAGTTAGTTTAGTTATACTTTCTCCATTTAATATTATTATTATTTAGCATCATATTATGCTACCAATTATATTCGTTACAACAACGCAGTTTATTGGTTTATTTTTAAGAATACTCATATTAATTTACCTACCTATGTATATAAAAACTACTAGTGAAATTAATAGGACTATAATTAGTCCATGATTTTGTGAGTAGCTTTTTATCAGAGAGGCCTTATATTTTTCCTCCTCTGTAGCTTATCATTAAATGCACATATTGATGTTTTTGTTAGCTACACAATATGAGTTAAAGTTTTAACAAAATTTATATGGAAAAAAACTTTCACTGTATAATAGGTCGTTTTGAAAACATAAATGATTGTTAAAAGAAATTTCGAAAGTACTTATTGCGCACTAAAAATTCGTATTCTTAAACTCAGTGTTATAAGGTTGAAATTTATATGCCTGGGTAAACTGACAAAGGACGAGAAAAATTATGGTTGCATTAAATTTTTATCAAAAACGATTGCTTCTTTATCTAATTGTAACCGGTAGTATGGAAGCAAGTGACATTAATTTAGGGATTAAACATAATGGATAACGGTTTTGAAAAAATTAAAGCCACAGCGACATTAAATTCGCAATACATTATTACATGACATTATTAACACTGCTTGGGATTGTAAGTAGTAAAAATATACTTAACTAAACTAATATTATAAAGAAGTAAAGTTTGTGTGTTTGTTAAATTGTAAGGGGTAATCTCGGGATCTACTGAACCAGTTTTAAAAATTATTGCTGATTGTTATGACAATAATAATAAAGTTACAATTATAAAAAGGGATTATTAACGTTATGACCAACTGAGTGGGCACAGGTCAGCTAGTTATAAATAATTCAATTAGTCAGTACTTTGACTTTGCGTTTAGCCATCGAGAAAGAGTCTGTTTGAGTTGTTTGATATAATGTTTACTAGTTTATAAAAATTGAATTTCAATTTAATATTTCAATGCATGAAATATGCTTTGGTGGTATGACGAATGTTGCTTGGTTAGGTTGCAATTATTGCTTGGTTTAACGGCGATTTAACTTTGTGTTAGTATACACGTATAGATGTCTTGTATAATAACAAGCTTTATCTAAATCTAAATTTTATTTTTCTGTGTGGAAAACGCTAGAGTTGTTCTTTTTTGAATTATGTATTATTTAAATTAAAAATACTATTACTAGTTTTGTAAATTGCATTATTTTATAAGTCAATAGACTTATAAGGATGATGATGACATATGGAGAAGGATTGTTAGAAAAAAATCAATCTTAATGATCTTTTTTATTTATCTCTAATTACGGACTCTACAATGACTTCAGGGTCAGATCTATTATGACTGAATGTTATTTTACTACCATTTACTGTTTTGTGATTGATGCAGTAAAGTGTCCACTTTCATGATCCCTTAATATATCATATAAAAGTGCCTAACTAATATTATTAATGTGAAAGTAACTCATTCTGTCTGTCTTTCCATCACTCTAAAACTACTGAACCGATTAGAACGAAATTTGGTACAAAGATAGTCTAAAGCCTGGGGAAGGCTACTTTTTTTAAATCACCCCTAAAAGGTTGCGCGAGGGGTTGAAACTTTTTATAATTTTACGCTTTCACGGCCAATCTGCTAAACCGATTGTAATGAAATTAGGTACACAGTTCGTCTAGAGCCTGACATAAAACATAGCATATAGCCCGCTGTATTTTTTAAAATATAAGACCAAAAATAAAATGTAGCATTTAAATAAAATGTAACATTTTATTTTTGGTTTAAGTGGTAAATATTTTCTGTTCTCTCTTATAATATATATTGGTATAAGTGATGAGAATTCGAGTTGGTTTTATATATGTATATGAGTTAGGGCTATATATTTAGATACTACTACAAACAGGGTGGTAAAATATGAGCATGTAAGGCTCTGTAGGCTAATATGAATCGCTTAAAGTTATGTCACTGTTGAGAGTAGCATCAATATAAACTTTAATCTGCGCCCGCGCAGACGTGTAGCCGCGTCTTGAAAAGAACGGGATACGCGGGTGATATTCGCGAATATATTTATTATTTATTTTAATGATTGGAGCTTATATGGTTATAGGTACGTATGTGTGTATTTGTAATTATTTTTAATTATAATTAGCTCATGGAATCATGTTAAAACGGTTTTTGAGTGAGCTATTAGCTAACGCTTTATCGCCTCATCGGCTTTTATTCTATGAGAAATTTTTAAAAATGGCTAACTAATTTTGTGTAATAAGTATAATGAGTAACTGAAATTTAAATTATTTTCGTACAATAAATAATTATCAATCACTTTATAATTTGTGTTATTGAAAGTGACGTTACCTAGATTTTTGTCAACAATGCCTGCCTATAGGCAATAATTAAAAAAAGAAAAAAGAACATTACAAGTTATATTTTTTCTCAAAGAAACTAAATAATTCAAAGCACGGTAAAGGAAGCCCCGTTATAGATTGTGAAATGAGCAATTTCATGGTTTTCGAGGAGACGTTCAACTTGTATCGGCGATTTGCCGACCATATGACGCGCGACGAATCTTAACAAAACCTCGCCAAAGATTCTGTACGCGTTCCTAAAGACAAGATCACGGCCGCAAAATCAACATATTGACCTCAAAGTCCAGTTACAACGTTATCTACTAAAACCTACCTAAAAATTTTGACAATCAAACGTACGTTTATTCTTTAAGGACTTGCGAAGAAATAAATAATTAAGTTTCTATGGAAAATCTAGGTATTAAACTTAAAAATATCAAAATTATATTCAAAATATATGTGACCAATATATGTGTAAATAAATGGCTTATGTATAATATCTCTAATATTATAAAAAAAACTTTTGTTTCAGCAATATAAATTCGGAAATAAAGATGATCAGAGCACCGGAGGTAAGATTTTTTTGCACTTCAATAAAACAATACTACAATATCTAAGCAAAAATTTCATAGCTTTTTATCTTAGAACAAGACTTTAACAACAAGAAAAAAATTAAAAACTACAACTCAAATTTGTATAGTCCATGTTCACCTCGCCTTTATTACGAATCTGTTGAAACCTTATTCATTAAAATAAAGTTTAAAATATTTTGACTCTAAGAAAGACCATATGATAATTACATAAATAGATTGCCAAAATTATTACCTACCCCTTTTTATGTTGCCGTTGTCGATTAAAAATAATTGAAAGGATCTAAAGCTAGGACTAGCAGGCATAACATTATTCACGTACTTATATGTAATTATTATGTCAACAATAGGTTTTCTTCCAAGTAAGGAAAAAAATTATAGCGTTTATTTTTACATTCCTTTAAAAATCTTCATTGTTGTAAACAGTTTTGCAATCGAATATTGTGTCGTAAGAATTATATAGGTATTTCATCCAATTAGTCTTTGCTAGCGATTATGTTTTAATTATTAAGCTAATGGCTATGTTTGCCTTTTTGAAAGAATTTTTATTTTGTTCTATTACCTCAATAGTTAGGCGGCTTTCTTTTAGGATTTTTAGGTTTTGGTTAGGTACTATTTTACTATATTATTTTTTGTCCGGAATCAACAATCTAGAGGAGAAATATTGTGTATATTTTTCTTTTTTATGGTATCTTTCATTCCGAAATACCGCGGTTAGATCAGGAAAAGTCAACAATCTCGTACCTGCCAATTTTCAGCCAAATCGATTCCGTATTTGATCCATACATCCACACATTCTCATAAACTTTCGCATTCATAAATAAATATGGTCGTATAAAAAACACAACCGTGTGTCAAGATTATTAACGGCTTCACTAAGTTAGTATAATTACATAATTATTGTTTGCAAGGTGACGATCGTATTCACTGTAAACTTGACATACTCGTATCTACATAAAAATAATAGATATGGGTAATAAATAGGTACTACTTAATTCTGTAGTATTAAATACAACACACTCTAAGGAACTTACCTTTCCCAAGAACGCATGATATTGTAGTAGAATTAAAATACAACAATTTAACTGGCTATTTTGCATACAAATATTAGTAGAATCGTGAACATCGGTGTGTCATGATAGTTATTAAGCACATTGAAATAACCTAAACTTTGGTAAATACCCCATAGATCCCTTCTAGTAGGTTATATGATAGACTAATCACCGAACAGATTTTGAAGAAATTTCAAACAGTCTCGAGCTTAAGAATACGTAATGAAAAAAAATATCAATATGTTTGTCTCAACTCATATTAAGTTATAGTAATTATAATTATTATAAGACATAATATGAAGATCCTGCTATAATTATTATAGTTATGTTATAACGTTTGTCATAGTCACGCCAGTAATAAGTATGCTCTTTTAGTTGTAGATATAATTATTAATTAAAATTCCTTACACTTTAAACACAATGTAGGCAGGTGTTTATATATTTCTAAACCGACCATCGGTTTATTATTTTCTTCATGAAACTGCTTAGAAATATGTCTTTAAATGGTGTTATTCAATCCATATATAATTATACAAACATACTTTACACACATTTGTAAAACAAATATAAACAAGCTCTACCGCCATTCCAATAAAGTTTTTATCCGCTGCCAATTAATTTATAGTATAATATCTACTTTATTTTTCTCATATTTCAGACATGTGCGTGTCCGATACAAGAGATCGGACCGTCAATGGCCGGCTCATGTGGGGGCCAATTTCTGCTATTCATGAGCATATTGGAGTCCTTCGTTAATGGCAGATGTGATATCGCGGACCCGTGTAACCGAGTTCAAAATAAAGATCCTTTGGAAGATGCGTATGACTTCGTGGTGGTCGGAGGCGGCACCGCTGGGTCTATTGTAGCTGGAAGAATATCAGAAAATCCTCAATGGAAGGTGACTCTGAACCCATTCTGTTCTGAAACGTTCATGTATGCACTTATAAGTCCACAAATAATTGTGTACATGCGTCTTAAGTAACAACTATGATTTGACGGCCCATAATAATATAAGACATTATTTCTCTTTTCTACGTGCAAATAAATATTCCTCTAGTAGAAGAAATCTATATTATTATATAAAGTTGTTAAATAATTAAGTTATATCTTTGTTCTGGCGAGAAGGTATTATCTTTTTTTCGGCTTAAAAGATTAACTTGTTTGAAAGTCACTTTTTGTTAAATTCGGAAAAACCTATTCTTTATTATTCCATTTATCCTATTTATTATTCCAAAATTGTAATTTTCAATCACGTTTTTTGATAAAACGCGGCAATAACATATTTGTTTTTAGTCCAAATTACACATGAGTAGTTTAAACATATCTGAATTCCCAGTCGAATCTAACCCAAGCCGTTAACTTTATGATGAAACGCTATGGTTCACCATACCTTTATACACTGGAGACGCAATCACCCTTCCGGAATTAAATAGATACTAATACAAACGAAGGCTTAACTGTTGGATTTCCTACTTTTTACAGCGTGCAATTTCATATAATTAACAAATACATAAATAAAATAAATATACGTATAGTCTAAACGTAGTTAAAGTTTTATTATTATATAAAGGTATAAATTGTATACGGAAGGCTCTCCATGACAAATTAACGCGTAAATCCGTTTATTGTACCTATAATCCTAAGCCTAACGTTAACTTAAATTGCAATAATGTTGATAGCATGTATTGTACGCGTAAATATATTAAATATACTAATGGAATCCCAAAAAAAAGCAATATTGCAAAAATAAGCATTAGTATTATATAATACTGGTGATATGATATACTGTCTATCCATTATGTTGGATTCCTTAATAAGTCGACATTCCGATACTAGTCTTATGACGTGTTACAAAAATATCATTTATTTTCATATGCTATAGGTTCTCCTCATAGAAGCAGGCGGCGATGAGCCCCCTCCTTCGTCAGTACCAGCCTGGGTCACTTCGTACTGGGGACGCAATGACACGGATTGGAATTATTTCACAGTGCCTCAAGAGAAGGCTTGTCTCGCCAATGGGGGCCAATGTTCCTGGCATCGAGGAAAGATGTTGGGTGCGTTCATTCATTCATTTAATTGTAGTAATTTTTCACCATATTTATTTTCACATTAGTCTTTCAAAGGTTTTTGCTCTACTTAAAAAAACTAGACATTAATAAAATTTACTAATACTATATACTTACTAGTTAATTAACGATTAAAGAAAGTAATCGCTGTAGAGCTTGTTCAGTCTAATGCAAAATGCATATTTTCAAACATACAAAAAGAAGCCAAAATGGCTATTAACTAGATACATAATAAAATGTAATAAGTTTATATTGTTAAATTTAAGGCGGGTGTTCGGTGATCAATGGTATGATGTACATGCGAGGGCACTCAGCGGACTACGATGGATGGGCAGTGAACGGCGCCGCGGGATGGTCCTGGTTTGAAGTGTTGCCCTACTTTCTGAAAAGCGAGGATAATAAAGAGATCGGCAATGGCGTATCTGGCCAGTATCATAATACAGGAGGACCAATACCAGTACAGAAGGTTGGTTCTTCAAGTGTATCGTAAAAATAGATGTGGAATTTAATAAATGGATTGATAAAAAAACACTGAACTCAGATTACAATTGATACAATACGTAATATAGTATAAATTCCGGAACGCAGGTTTAAATATGGTACATACAAGGTGATTAAACTAACGTATAAATATAGCTGAGAGTTAGACTCTGAATAAGTATAATGTATATATATGTACTAACATTGTTGAAGCCCACGTCATATAAAATAGTATTCCATGTACAATTTTGATGTAAAGTAAGCTTTCCACAAAATACAATTTGAAGTAACATAAATTGTTAAAAGCGAAACGAAACAAAACGAACAAGTTTTGAAGTAATATTTATTTAAGGATAGTGAAAGCTTCGAGAAATTTAATCGAACCGGTCGTTCCAAAACCATCTATAACTGGAATCCTCGTTACTTCAACAATAAAATTATTGATTGACATTTTTATGGCTATTTTACAGCAAGAAACTTTTAAGAACATGCAAATAGGTTTGCCCTTAACTGTTAAACACAAAAATGAATAGTTTAAATACCGCAAGTTTCGCTTAGTGGACTAACATTCAACTAAGCTAGTCCAGATATTAACAATTTTACTATCTATGTTACTGGGTGTTTCTACTGTTGCGTTATTCTTTTTCTGAGTAGGTATATAATAGGTAAAAACTTACCTATTATATACATTAAATATTGACTATAAAATGTAGCGAGGTCCTAGACAAATATGTTTAACGCTGATGTATGGGATTGAATTGGAATGTAAACGTGATTAGTTGTTATAAACCAAATGTTGAACTCATTTGTTTTATACCGTATTATCTTTGGAGCTCTTCTTCTTTAGGACTTCTGGTAAATATATTTTTTTATTTATCCACGGAACAATATTATTTGTTTATTGCAGTTCCGGTACACACCTCGTTTTGCCCACGACGTGGTCTCGGCTGCTATAGAGCTTGGCTATACACCAACAAGTGACCTAAACGGAGAAACTTCCACTGGTTTCACCATTGCACAGGCGTTTAACGAGTAAGTACTTTTGGGTAATTAGAATGCAAACCATAATTTGCCTCACATTTAGACTTCCACAATGGATACGTCTTTTACAAGTTCTGCTAAGTAATTGCCGTCCTGGTTACCTTAAACCCTAACAAGCCACGCAGCTTCCTAAATTCAAACCCTCGATTGGTTTTTAACGCCCACAAAATGAGCTTTAACCACTAATTCTACTAATGGTCGATGTTTGGATGTGACATTGGAAGTACGTGTTGCTGATAGCCACAACCAAATATCGACCCTCGAACTTATTAATTATATACACTACACACACACACACACACAAACACATTGGCAAAATTGTGGAACGGAGCACTGTCATTTCATCAAAAAAAAAAAGATATATCCTACCAAATTTTTTAATAATAATGATGCTAAATTGTTATATTGCACAGCCAGGGCACCAGATTCAGCACAGCTCGTGCATATCTCCGGCCAGCAGCCCGTCGACAGAACCTCGACATTCTTCTTAACGCTCACGTCTCCAGAGTCATCATAGACCCACTTTCAAAAAGAGTTACTGGTGTTGAATATATCAAGGATGGGGAGACGAGAACCATTGGGGTCGCTAAAGAGGTAATTTTTTTGTAAAATCATATAGGAGATTATTGATTTCCTACATACAGGACAGACATGTTTCATAAGATATAAGTTAACTACACCGATACATTTCATGGATTGTTCGTGTATTCGAAAATAATAGAAAACTCCGAACAAATTTTTTTTTCAAATATCGGGTGGTGTTTAGTAATACTTAAAATCCTTCCAGGTCATTCTATCAGCTGGTACAATGAATTCTCCGCAAATTCTTCTTCTATCCGGCATAGGGCCTCAGGACACGCTAAACAAATTTAATATTCCCGTAATAAAAGATCTCCCAGGTGTGGGTCAGAATCTCCACAATCATGTAGGAGTGACTCTTGACTTTACACTGACGAAGGAGCCTGATGTACCTGAACTATCGTGGGCTACTGCCATGGAGTATATGCTGGAGAGAAAAGGACCACTATCCGGAACTGGAATGTCTCAGGTACTTTTCGACTTACGAAAATTGTTTTTTATATGCATAATAATAAATAAAAAAATTAATATAATAATTAATCAGTAAGTTAAATTCATTGTTTTTAGCTTACAGGTATGATAAATTCTCATCTGGCACCGGCGGGCGGTCGGCACCCTGATATCCAGTATTTCTTTGGCGGTTATTACGCGGGCTGTGGAGATGGAACTATAGGCGATCCTGAACAGTTAACCAATAGGAGGAAGATATCGTATGTCATGTTCTTTTTATAAATTACTTTAGTTCTTGTTCAAAATTTCTGACCTTCTCCTGAACTGACCTGAGATTCTCTTCTCCAATGATAATGAAATCATGATAAAAATCTGCAATTGGGGTTATACCCAATATGTATAATGAATACAATTTTAAAGTTGATTTTTAAGTTCGACTTGCTTAGTTTACTATAAAAAAAAGCACATGTTATACGGTCGAATTGAGAAACCTGCTCTTTTTTAGGAATCGGTTAAAAATATACTTAAGCTAGTTTATTCTTAGTCACGCATATTGATTTCAGAATATCAGCCATAGCTCTTCAGCCCCGCAGTCGCGGTTACCTGACCTTGCAATCCGTGGACCCCACTCAGCCGCCGCTGATGCAGCCAAATTACTTCTACAACGAGCATGAGCTTAATGTACTGGTTGATGCGGCGAGAACTGCTTACCGTCTCGCTAATACTACGGTAAGTGCTTAAAGTCTTAGTATGTTAGAAGCAATTTTTGAAGAACATTATAGACTATAATTAAGTTAAAATGGCATGTAGTCAAGTAATGTCAAGTAAAGTTATGACATTCTACCGCCTGAACAGTGATGTGAAAATGTCACTGTGCTCCGGTCTGAAGGGCACTGTAGCCAGCGTGATTACTGGGCTAATGAGTCTTAACATCTGATGACTCAAAGTGGGGAGCGTCGGTGTAGTGCACCCCTGCCCGGAGTTGGGCTTTATAGCAAAGTTCTGGGTAGCACTGCATTGGCTATGGGCTGGCGTTACTCTTACCATCAGGAGTGCGTCCAGCTCGTCTCCCCTCTTCTTATTATAAAAAAAAAAGTAAAGATAAGGACAGGCCTAAAAATGCTGCTAGAACAGTAAAAAGTATATTGTTTTAAGTTGTAAATTTTTAAATGACTATCTTGTTCTTCTATTTTTCTGTGAACGATGCAATGATTTCAATATGGGATGCTACTGCTACTACTAACCGAGCAAACATTTCTAGATTCTTCGCGAGAAATATGGAATGCAACCCACTGAGGGTTACGGATCAGAATGTCCCGGTGGCGGCCTCAATCCTACGGACGAGTTCTTCAAATGCCTGGCGCAGTACCGCACGGCGCCTGAGAACCATCAAGTGGGCACATGTAAGATGGGAGCTAGCGACGACCCAATGGCAGTCGTCGATCCTACACTCAGCGTTTATGGTGTCGATGGTACGTGTTACACAGAGTAACTTTTGATCACCTCTTTATTGTCATGGAAGTAGCCTTGTATCTTTTTGTTGAATTACGTTTATGTATATTTATAGTTTTTGCTTAAAGCACTATAAACTTAGGCATTGTAACAGCCATTCTCACAAACATATCTTTTTTTTCATTTATAATATTAAATAGCTATGTTGATAATTGTATTTCTTTCCAGATTATTCCTCTACGTTCATTGTAAGGGTAGTACGGCTGTTGTCTTAGTATATTTCATAGGTTTTCTAACGATTATTTTCCAGGTCTCCGTGTAGTAGATGCGTCGATAATTCCCACTGTGCCATCAGCGAATACCGCTGGACCGGTCGTCATGATCGGCGAGAGAGGCGCCGAGTTCGTCATTACAAGACACCAGAGGTTTAAGAACAGATATGGGGATAATTCACCCTCGAAAGGTGGCGCTATAAGTCATGATGATAGGTAATATATTTTTGTTATGATAGACATTTTTCATATAATTAACCCATATTAATAGTAAATAGGACAATAATCACCATTTGTTATTTTAAGGATATTACACTCTATATTAATATTATAGAGAAATAAAATTTGTAATGTTAGGAATTTGTAGTGTTATAGTGATTGCCTCTGGATATAGTGAAAAAAAAAAGATTAACAACTGAAAACCACTAAGTTTGAGAATCACAGAAAAAATATAAAAACTATTATATTCAATGCAATAAAATTAACCTAACCGAATGTAATTTTTATGTATAAAGCAACATTTTTTTATAATTAAAATTATAGATAAAATTTACAATTCATATAATGCGTCGTCTTAGTTAAAGAACTCTTTCTTAAATGTGAACTGTCATTCGTTTCTTTTCTCAATCAGATGGACAAACTACGACGCAAATAAAGACCACAAGTGGGACGACAGACTGTGGGCATTCAACAAGAACTGGCAGAACGGGCACGTCAAACCGCACACCTGGCACCGACGGAATCACGTCGGTCAGAGGGTTTTTAGATAGATGCATTATTTCATAGGTATATGTAATAGATAATTTTACTGATACAAGTATTTAAGACAGTTTGACACTGAAATAGTATTGTTACAATATAGAGGTTATTAGCTGTTGAAATTTACATTAAAGCAGTTTTATAGGAATATTATTGTTAATATTACATGCCTTTTATTTCTACTGTGAAAAGCGCATACCAGAATAATAAAATAATACGATTCAATAAGTAAGCTGCGTAAACAAGTGTTATTAAGTGTATGAACAAAAATATTTATTTGCAGAAAGTTTATCATAGGAGATTCTACGCTATTTCGTTTTTGAAGTGATAATTTATAATAGGTAACATTACGTATAACATTAGTCTTTAGGGCATTTCTTTCTCCCATGCATATGCTAATGGTTGGAAGGTTGCACCTATATCTCTCTCAAGCTATATCTAAGTTATCACTTCCTTCATCCTGAGACGGACAGTAGCCTTTTGTTATCGATTAACATGCATTACATAAAAAGAAACAATTTAGTCTAAATTCTTTTGAAAAAACCCCGCCTGCGTAAGATGTATTAAATTTATAAATTAATTTTTATGAAAATATAAGTACCATGTATGTATTAATGTAGTTATAATAAAAGTCTCAAATAAAGATATAATTTAATTCATAACTGAATAATTAATTACATTTACTACTTATTTGTACGTTTTCCCTTTCCTTTCGTTACGACTGGCTCGGGTTCTGAGTCTGACCTGAAATAATCATATATTATATACATTTAAATGTATTAGTAATAAAGAATAATAAAAAGCTTATCCTTCCTTACTCCTTTCTTTTCATTTGTCACGAAACCTTATGCTTTTCCTTTTTCCGGCAACGCAATAGAGCACTAAGCTTCCTCATTATTCCAAGGCAGAGTCTAGCTTACAATTGAGTTGCCTACTATAAAAATTAAAATAAATAGATAGTTATTCCTTACCCTTCACTAGCAGTTTCTGGTATCGTAACGCTCATTTTGCTGTTCTTTTTCGTTTCATTGCCCGTTTCATTCAGCAATGATTGTTGCTGAAATATTAAAAAACAATGAAACTTTTGATAATATATGAAATACGCGTATGCAAATGTATCATTTAATTTATCATGCTTACAAATGAATAGGCTACTGAATACGGCCAATGAATAATTTATGCCTACCTGAGCTTTCAAACGAAAAATCACAAAACTAATTTTGATTGTTGGGTACAGAAACTTTTATCGAGGTTAAATGGGTATGGATAAACTAGAATACAATCAGTGTCAAAGAAAATACAAAAAGTTATTATTTGGCCATTTAATATACGTAATATAATAAGTCTGAATATCATAATAATAATGAAAGTTAAACAAGAAAAGTGTTTTAATTACAACATATCATATACTTACGAAATCATTATCATACACAATGGTATGTAGTTCTGTATCATCGGCTGAGTCATTGGCCATGAACTCTGGTAAGCTACTGCGGGACTCCATGGACGAACGGGTTGATCTGCGGGGCGGTGGTGCTGAAATATTTAACAATTTTATAAAAAGTATGTTTTATAATATTTTTAATAAAACAATTTAGAATATATGATTAACAAAGTCCTTCAAATTGAACAGTACATTTATTATTAAATAGAGGTACTTTTTTCAAATGCGACTAAATTCAACTAGCTGTGCCCGCGACTTCGTCCGCGTGGAATAGTTATTTTGAGCATCATATTTCATTTTGCAAACCTTTCTGTCATTATCTATACTAACATTATAAAGAGAAAAGATTTGGGTTTTTGTATGTAATGAATATATACTCAAAAAGTACTGGATTATTTTAATAATTGTTTTTTCATTAGAAAGCTACCTTGAAAATGAAATGAAAATGAAAAATGTTTTATTTCTGAGTAAATGTGAACCAAATATTTTCACCTACCACCGGTCCGGAAACTAACCCGTCGAGAAGAACCGGCATAAGGAACTCGCACGGGTCCTACACTTTTTGCCGGAAAAATCATCTTTTAGAATAAAATTTACAATTCTGTAACTTAATTGTAAGTCATATTATCATAATGTCACTCAGATCACTAATCATAAGTTTAGTATTATGTCAACCGGTGCGAAGCCGGGACGGGCCGCTAGTCTAGGACCGTAATTATTTTAAAGTACTTCTGCGTAAATTATATTTTTTGTTTTATTAACTTGTGGTAGAAGGACACAACCCGATCTTGATAACGCGAAATATAGTTGGCCGTGTGAAAAGCAGTCTTGTCGTAAATCGATTCCTACGTGTTTAAATGATTGCCCCTGTGATTTATTAATTATAATTGTAATGACGAAAGATAGCTTAACGGGAAATTGAATCCTATAAAATATTTATAAAGTATTGTTACGCGTGAAAATATAAGAACCCAAATATTATCCTCAAAACAAACAAAATAGTATTTAAAAATTATTAATCTACGACGATATTATTAGCAAAAACAAATAACGCTGCATACAACTATTCAGAGGGGAGCCGACCACGCGTCTGAGCCGCGCGGCGCGCTGTATGTAATGGTAGTTCATGCAGCGCATGAATTATATATCAGGAGTTATTTTAAAATGCTAATATCTTCTACGTTTATTGAAATTGAGTGATGTCAAAGACAATTTTGTTTACAGTAAAGTAATCTGAATGAATAACACATTGTAGCTATACTAATGTTCTGGGTCCAAATCAATATATTACGATTTACGAATAGCGATACACAATAGTCGGCGGGCAAGCACAATAGACGTGCGTCTGCCGTCGAAGCAAGCGAGAAGTGATCGCAGCGGAGATAGCCGAGGAAGCGCTCGTGCGCCGCTGCTACCGAAGGTTCCCGACGCGACGCGACGCGATGCCCACAACTTATAATATTGCGTTAATTTCGAACAAATTTGATTACCATAAAAACGATTCTAGTGACTTAACCTTAAAAGATAGACATATGCTGTCGCGGACTTTTTTTTAGATCTTTTAAAGAGGAATAATTCTTTCATACATATTTTTTTTGTATCTTGAACCGTTTTCGCAGCGCACGCACCGGAAGCCGTCAAGTATGAATAATTTCTCCCGTTTTTTCCACATTTTCCATTATATCTTCGCTCCTATTAGTCGCAGCGAGATGTTATGTTGCCTAAAGCCTTCCTCGATAAATTGTCTAATATTCAATAAAAAAAGAATTTTTCAATTCGAACCAGTAGTTCCTGAGATTAGCGCGTTCAAACAAACAAACAAACTCTTCGGCTTTATATATTAGTATATATAGATTAAAATATGAGATAAATTACATTTTAACTGATATAACAAGTTAAATATGAGTTTTAATTGTATAAAGATAAATACCTTCTTTATTTTGTGTTTTCTTCTGATTCTTGCCTTTTTTCCCTGAGCTATTGGAGTCGGAGCTAGAGCCGGACTGCCCGCTCCTCCCCCTTCGCAATGTCACATTGGATACATCCAAATCGTCCGACAATGGTGACTTCTGTTCCGTGTTCTTGCTAGATGCTTTTGTGTTAGCTGAAAATTATATTTGAGCAAGTTAAGTTTCTTTTGTCCATAGTCTGAATAAATATGTAACTTTCACCGGCATAATATGTCTAAAGAGGATTTTATATTTATTTTTTTGCTAATATCGGGTCGGGGACACCAATAATGTAATTTTTTAATGAACAACATCATGAACTAGCAAAAATTAAATAATAATATAGATACAATGAAGGACATAAATTTAAGTGATTTAATAGATACCTCTATTGACATCTTCAAGTGATCGCTGCGAACGACTCCTTTTGAATCCTTTATCAGACTTTTTCTTGCTATTTGCACCCTTTGGTTTTTCATCCTCATTGTTTGCCTTATCATTGGTTTTTGAAGATTTTCTGGTTATCGATAACTTCTTTTTCTTGCCTATTTAATTTTTAACAACAAAAATAATAAATTAATAAGTATAGGTGAATCTATCTATTCGTCTTCTTTGGCGTGTCACTCTCAAGAGTGACTACGAGTGATTTCTACGACCATTATGTCAACATAATGGTCGTAGAAATCATGACGCTTGTCTCGTGGCGTGCTTATAGTATATTTTGTTGCAATAGAATATTTTGTTTTTAATTAAAATAAGCTCAAAAATATATACAAACATGAATAAATGAAGCTTAACCTTTAGTAATTTTCGGTTTTTTGACGGGAGACACGCCGCTACTGCCCTCTGACGAACTGTGAGAGACTTCTTTGGAAGGTGCTACGGAATCCGTATCTGAAGATGGAACTGAATTGCCTGTTTCTTCCGGGATTTCTTCTGGTACTGAAGATGGAACTGAATTGCCTGTTTCTTCCGGGCTTTTTTCTGGTACTGAAAATGGAATACTTTAATAAAACACTCTTCTATAATAAAAGTTCAGGCACAATATGTTTGTAAATGGATGTTTACTGTTATTTCATTTGATTTATATTTCCAAACTTTTAATTGAAAAAATAATGAAGCAATTAATTATATATATTATGAACTTCTAAAATTAAAATGATGTAAATAAAATATATCAAATTGAGAAGAAAAACTTAAGATTCCTTATTTAAGGCCTCACCGTTTATAATAAGTTTTAACAATGAGCAAAATAATTAATATACTATTGAAAGACAGGATATATTTAAAATAGATTATAATATGTTTTTACCCTTAGATATATGTGAAGGTTCGGTGGGAGATGACTCATCAATTTCCACTTCTTCTTCTACTGTTTCGTTTATAACTACATGCGTGCTCCGCGCTAAAGGTTGAGCTGTAGAACATATATTTCTTAGGTTAGTAAATAATATTAAAAATTATATAAATATTTAAGGAAACAATCAAATAATTGTTACCAAGTTGTTAAATAATTTCTAATACTAATCAGCAATAGTCCACCCACAAGTTTAAAAAACAATCTACTGCTGTATGGTTTTATGATATTTCAAAAATGTAATGTAATTTTACAAATCATAAATTTTAGCACTAAGAGTAAGTATTTCTCGTGGTATACAATGTGATATGATGAAAAGTTAAATTAACTTACAATAAAAATAATAATGGCCAATAATTTTACAAACAGTAATTTATTAACTGAGTCCACTAAGAATAATTAAAACAAAAAAATAAATAAACAAACGCACTGAGCGACAATTTCTTGAACGTAAAAATAGTGGTACGTAAGCTGGTGTTTGTCGAGAAACCTATAAATAAGTTTGTTAGGTTAAATATTTTATAGGTTAAAGTCGATAAATCGTCAAAAATGTATTTACAGTTTCTGTGGTACGCGAAAGAACCACCAGAAAAGATTCGGGGGTCCGAATTTGCTTCTCCTCCCCCCTTTTGTATTGATTATATAACAGACCAATAGGCCAGCAACATATTTGCGAAGCTCTGAAATAATGTTATCCCCTAACAAAGCTTAGAGAAAAATTATGAAGCACTTACGTAATGAAGAAGTTGTTCTTCCAAGGATATTCAAAGAATCCTCAGCAGCAATTGTACCCTCGGTTATACCTTAAATTGTAAACATTAAGATTAATATTTTAAATATTTTTTTTCTTAAGAAGATAAGTAATATTTTTCATACCTGTGTTGGACATTTTATTGAGACTCGCTCGTTCCATGGCTTCTAATGCACCTAAATATTTGGTAAGGTTGCGACACGACTGTTTGTCTGGAAGTTTCTGGGAAAAAAAATTTAACGTTAGTCTCTTAGAATAATAACACAAAGAACCGCAATATGAGCACGCAACGCACGCCATTTCAATGTAGACAAATTTGTCTACATACATCAATCGCCGCCGTAGTGCTCAACTTGAAGTGTAAGCGTTGCGATGTACATTCGCGGCACCTCGGTATTCATTGCTCGTCGGATAACAGGAATAAAATTTAAAACTCCAAATAACTTTTTAAAAGTCTGCCAGTCATTCATCAGCTATGATGAAGGGGAGTGTTGCTCGTCGCGCGGCGGACACAGCAGCGCTAGCACGCGCGCAAGTGTATACGAGTATGAGCGGCTCACAGTGCACAGGTGGCGCAGCACGTCGGCCAGGCCGGCGGCGGTGTGCGCGTCGCGCGGCGGCGACAGCAGCGCCAGTACGCGGCACGCTAGCGCCGCCTCGGGCGCGCCCGGCCGCCGCGCCAGCTGCCCGCACACCACCATCGCCATCGCGCCCTGGCTGTCCAGTAGCTGAAATGAAGGTTCATGACTTTTATTTTAGGTGCACAGTAATTTCGAAGTTCTCCTTAATATAGTATCTTCCTACCCACCCCAGAGGGTATTTTTTCTTCTAAATAATATAGACAAAGAATACATTAAAGCAATTAATGTTTTCACTCTGTTATAAATTCATACTGTACATCCTAAATCTTTCTTTTATATTATGTCTTAGTCATCTTCATCATCTGATGAAGATGTCATCTTAGTCCTGAAATACAGGCCAAAAGCTTAGTTTAGGCACCAGTCTCCCACAATATGTTACAAAAATTATCAATATTGTATTTTCTTTTCATTGTTATGCATATTGTGGTCAGAAAATATATATTTTTTTATTATAAAAATGGACGAAAGCAATACTTTACCTCATGAGTAACTCTAGTCAGCGACACAATAAAACGTACGACGGCTTCTTGATCGATTTCTGCGATCGGCGAACTCGAGGGAGCGTTCGCGAGCGTACGCAGAGTTGGCATTGTTGCTTTCTGATACAGACAACATATATAAATATTCAGTATAAAATTATTTAGCGACATTCATCTGTCAACAAGTAATTGGTATAAGGCAAACAAATTTATGATACGAGTTTAGCCAAGGAACAACAAAAAATTCACATACTTGAATTTGTTCCTGTGCTCCATCCACACTGATTGGAAATGACTGGAAAAATACTCCAATGGTTTGTCTTAATATATCTTCTTCCACTAAAACAATTAAATTTAAACTCAAATATTATGTTACTACAACATACATTCAGAAAATATATTTTTTATATTAATGTATTTTTTCGAAAGGTTCCTCAGCTCTCTTTGAACAAAAGTTTAAAACTACTGATTAGATTTTTTGCTAGTGATTCACGAGAAAAGTTAAGATTTCTATATTTTGGTTCAAACCCAGGACACAGCTAAGCTACCCGTTAGTTTTAAAATATATATGGGTGTTGAAATGTCGTAAATTATTTGGTCATAATATATTTTCTAGATCATACTTTACCTGTAGCTGGATTAAACCACAGCAGGATCAATCGACTTAAAATTGCTGGAGATTCCAGATGGCCTAGATACAATAATCTACATAGTCCTTCAACTATGATAAGCCGGTAAGTTGAACACTGTAAAGTAAATTGTGTTTGTAATTATGTGAGATAAAGCAATATATAGAGTATAGTATTAAATCTAAATATAAAAATACCAGCTTTTCATACTTACAGCACTATCCATGATCTTCAAAAGTAATTCTATAACTGTACTGTGTGGTGACAACGATATTGCCGATTCTGATAAAGTTCCTGTAAAAGTCATTATATTACATATCATTTATTTATGCAAATAAAAAGCAATTATTTAATTAAAGCGTTTAGACATAGTGGAGCCACTAACCATCTTCTTCATCATCGACCGTATGCTGTGTGCTGCGTTTCTTTTTACTGACTTTTGTATCGTTCTGTGTGACGTCATCGTCTTCAAATACTTTAGCCCCGTGAACGCAGAGTAGATCCACTATACATCGGAGTACTGTCGATACTGTTGGCTCATTCGTTGTATCTATAAGCTGGATTAAAACTCAAAGTTATTATTTTTAATTAACAGCGATTTTCTTTTGATCGGGTTTGTGTTTGGCCTGGCCTGGTTGATTATTAAGAAAATAAGAAAAAACACCCCATACTAACATAATATGGAATTTCTAAAATTGAAATGTAAGGACAGCAAAAAACATTATCGCTTAATCAAGTAAATTATTATAAAAGTTACCTATGTCTTCAATTAGTTCATAATATTATTATAATCCACTTACATTAGCAAAGAAAAATGCTTTATGCTCCCTTGCAAACTCTTTGTCCAGCATCCCAAATAATGCAACTGTTTCCAAAGCATTATCTAATATTTCTGGATTTTGGAAAATTTCCGCCTGAAAAATAAAAACCGTTATTAAATACTTGCAATAAATATATGGATAAGCTAATCTTGTCTAAAGGTAAAATTTAAGAA
>JADANM010006423.1:5087451-5105479 GCA_026213755.1 Eurema hecabe
ATATAAAATATTTTTCAAATGTAACACTTACCACAGACTGCATGATAATTGATTAATATTTAATGGAGATCTCAAACGAACTGACTTGGCGCTGCTGGGTTTCCAGTACTCGCCTAGAGAATTTCGCCTAAGCGACGTGTTTGTTCGACCACTGCTAAACTCTGAATGCTGGTGGAACGCCAGTCCCGTATATATATACCCCGAGCTTGTAACTGGTAACAATTAAGTGCAATGCCGTAATTTTTGATGATAAGGGATGATTGTGAAGGCCGCTGCGTGAACTTGGCTAGGCTTGTGACGGTTTTTAGAGACGGGGAGAGGTTTCCGTGAATATTTTATAGTAGTTACTTTTTATATTAATAGAATTTTAGTTATACTTGGTTAATATAGTATAGTATATCCCTTTTACGTGTTCTTGGCTGGAAATTATATGACTAAGAATTTTCTAGTAATAATGTTTGCTGCATGTTGAGTAGGTATATAGTTTTAGAGGTAACCAAAGATTTAGATCAAATAAAAATGTATCTCAATTCATGTGTTGTTTTATTTGTTTAAATACAATGTTAGACTAGAGCCTGATTTCAAGTTTTACAAATAATACTTTTAATTCTAAATTTAAAAAAAAGAAAACGATGTCCAGTACTAATAGACAATAATTTATATTGAAGGCTCAGTATAAAAATAATCTACTATCCAAAAAGAATAATTTATTTGTAAAAGTATTAATGAATCTGTGTGACGTACGAAACGTAGAGCGTTGATGTCTTTTGAACGGTCGATTCCGGTACCGAGGTGTTCCGTAAATTCCGATCGTGTTTTACTGACATATTATATATAATTACTGTTTATTTTAGCACATTCAGATATTTCGATTATTTTTGAATTGTGCCTTGAAGTATGTAGTAAATTATTAGTATAGGGAGAGTAAGTATGATACAAATGTATGGTACGTTAGAATTTGTATGTGATAGAGACATGACTTTAGGCTGTAGAAAACGGGATTAAGTCAAGTAATCTTATCACTACCCTCAACCGCAGCGCTCATCTTTCTTACATCCTCTATTCCTTTTGTCACAAAACCTTTCCTTTCCCTCTATTTAATGCAGGGCAATTAGCTTCGCGATTGTCTATGGGACTAACTCTGTCTGAAATTAATATTCTAGTCATTATACTGACCGGAAAAATAGTTATACTACAACAATATGTTTCTAGTATTGTTGTAGTATAGTACAACAATATGTTGAAGTATAACTATTTTTTCCTTTACTTTATCAAATTTACCTACACAGGAAATTTAATCCATCATTGATTAAGCTCCATTAGCTTGTGGAGTGTAAATTTCTCAGTAAAATAACAAAAAAATTTATAACCTTGATCTTTCGGTCTTGAAGCTATTCCATCGAAAAAGTAATACATCGTTGATTAATTTAATGGTTGAAGGAAAAAATATACTCGTTGAAGTATTAAGAAGATATTTAATACTATTATTAATAGTAACAAATAAACTTATTTCTTTAAAGTTAAAAATTAACCCTGAATATACTTTTGCATAAAACACATATAAAATTTCAATGTAAGTAATTTAAAATTGCATTTAATAGTACATAAAATTAAATTTAATATCCTAACCAATAATAAATTTTTCATGCAAATATCTTATGAATCAAATGCGATAAGAATTTTACGATCTGAAAATGCATTTAATAGAACATAAAATTTAGTATCCTATAAATTACAAATAACAGCTTAATCAATAACCATATAAAAACTGGCCTTAATAGAAAATCTTTTAACGTATCAATTAATCTTGGTCTACGGTACTCTGTCATGTACGTGTAGTATGTCATTAATAAATTATTGTTTCTGTCATAAATGTTTATTTAACGAACAGGACTTACATACGGAAAAGCCATGGAGTTTAAATTAGAAGTGATTGGTGGTAATAATGACATGTATCATGGAGGTAGTATTTGGAACCTTTAAATAATTATTTTGTTAATAATAATAATAATAAAAGCCTTTTTATTTTACTTCATTAAATTTACATTGCAAATGTGTATTAGTATTATTAGTTAAGAAATATTTAAGTTAGTTATTAGTTTATAGTATATAGTTAATAGTATAGGATATAACGTACGTATAGAATCCTATTTGGGTGAAAGCCCCCCTTTCTTCCTCCAATTTTTTCTATTACTGGCGAGACAAAGCCAATCTCGCCCTACTCCTTTTTTAATTACCTTATGTATTTGGTAGGGTGAAGAGGATTGTGTAATTTACGGACAAACGATAATAATATTTATATACACATAAATATATCTTAAATAAAAAAATATAAATATACACAAATACATAATATATTTATAAGATCATTATATTATATGCACTAAAGGGCATCACTGAAATATGGTTTAACGCAAATAGCATATAACGCATAATGTACAATGCGTGCTCGAACTCCAAATATTACGTCATAAATAAATTCAAACTTATTTTTTATATGTATTTCGTTAACTCATTTGGTTAGAAAGAGTATTGTTAAAACTGACAGGTAATAATTAATTTATATTCATAGAATATGCAACGATTCGTAAAGCGTAATTGCATATTCATTTTCCTTCAGCTTCAGCCGTAGCTTGACTTGTAGTCACGTATAAAATATAGAAAATATATATTAATATATCTAAAAATCTGTAAAGCTCTGTAACAGTTGTCTTACACAATTCTTTTATATATTTGGACTAATTAATGTTTTACAAACAACCGATATTAACCTGTTACTATAATTTTAAACATTTTAGTGATTATACTACAACTTTGACATTTCAATTCAAAAACTAAGAAATGTAACGTGTATGTAATGACAATAATTATTTAAAACTACGGGCGAAGGTGACGATATTTTCATTAATGTAACTCGATATTACCGGACCTCAAACTTGCAATCTAGTTGTCTACATGATAGACGCCTAGAGCAAATGTTTAAATGCTTGTAATATGGCCGTAATAGTACTTTGGAACGCGGTCCTCATTATCTATTATACAGCCATTGTTATATTAAACGCTGTGTAAATTTTGCATTTGAATACGATAAAAAATCAATTAGATTTATATAACCTGTCGGAACGTGTCGGGTATTGAAAAAAATAAATTCCATTATGTTACTTAACATCCTTCTATTGGCTGTTTTATTCAAGATTTTTGACAGCTGTTACGGTTGTCACCTAAAAGTTCAAATAAAACACAACAAGATCCGTCGACTGCGAAGTCTCAATAGAAAGCTTTTATTTGTTGATGTTTTCAGAACAAGAATAATAAAACTTGTTTCTAGAGTATTCAAAATACAAAATTGTTCAGTTTTGTGCTCGGAGTATACTAACAAAAATAGGACATTTATATATATTTCACCATCATGCAAATGCCTTTGTACACTTGTACAATATCTACCAATTACATAGAGAATTATATCCAATCAGTATGAAGTATGTATATTAATTAAACCGCACTCACAACAGGAATCCAATTTATTCGAAATGTGACTTGATTAATGAATTAATTTATTATCAGCTCCGATTTGGGCGTACAAAATATCTGATTGACTGTTTTTGTAAGTTATGTATCGTGCAATAACATTTTGAACCCTTTGGGGAATTTAATCAGATCTACTGATAGATATTACAATTAACAACTCTTTTAAATTATGTGTACTAGCTGACCCGTGCCCACTTTGTTGTGCATAACGTTTATAATCCTTTTAAAATTTGTAACTTTGTCATATAACACTCAGCAATAATGTGGCTTTCTATTAGTGAAAGATTTTTTATAATCGGTTCAGTAGGTCCCAAGATTACCCCTTACAATTTAACAAACACCCAAACTTTACTTCTTTATAATATTAGTACAGATTAATCATAAAAACTGTCTCTAAACTATATTTGATAAGAACGGATCTAACATAGACTATCATGTAAAAATAATACACATACATATATAAGAGTACCTATAGTCCCAATTGATATAAATATTGTCTTCGATGCATAATTACAAAGTACCAAGTGTTTGTGTTATATATATATATTTTAAGACATTCTTATTTTGCACAATATTATATAACATGTTTCACATATCAATATATATTACTTTGAAACATGAAATATAATACTTTATGAAAGTTATATTTTTTAATTTTATTAAATTGACAGGGTAATAATATCTTTAGATATGCTTAATACAATTATCAAATACAAAGCTTCAACTATTCTATCAGTATTGACAAGCACACTTTTATTTTAAACAAATGTAACAATCGAGTGTATTGAAAGCTCAAACATGCAATCTAATAAACCAAGCTCAATTCCATATTCTTTTGTGGAACAATAGGTAACATTTGCATACTATTTTCATTGCATCAAAGACAAATACTGCTCGACATACAAAACCATTCATCAATCATGTCTATCACTATTTTAAGGCCATTCCAACAATTCTCCTAGCTTTGTTTGCAAATAAATTGTATTGCATGTATTTTTATAAAGATATTCTGACTGATACAATAATGGATTTTTCGTATTATTTAGATAATATTGTATCTTATTGCCCTCTTTCACAGGTTCCCGATAATAGTAGCTATTTATATTTTGAGAACCGCTGTTAAAAATGCGTTTGAAAAGCTTGTTGCATTTCCGAGAACACTGTTTAAGTTGTTTGAGCCCAGTAATCCGTCTGCGACCAGGTTTTTTTCTAGCCGCTTTGTCTTACAATATTAAATAAAGGAGTTCGTAGTTTTTGTAACGGTATAAAAAGCTATTGATAAAAAAAAACTGTATGAAATACTTTTGCCAAGAGTCTAGACATATTTTTTTATCTCCCCAAATTAAGGCATAGAAATATTTCTTTTATTTATATGAGATTTGTTACACAAAAGTGCTCTTGCTCTTAAAAGACATAATTGTTAAATAGCTTACGGCATCTACTATAATACCACAAATATGCCCATTTTGAGATAATAATCTATGATTATGTGTAGTACGAGCGTGCGAACTAATTATACCTATGTAAGTAATATACAACATATTTCATCGGTACCAGTACTATAAAATTTTGTAGTTCATGTGATATCATAAAGAGCTATTAACTTGCCCAATAGCTTCATGGAATAAGTCGGACAATATTTTGCATTCGTTTACATACAGAAAAAAAACCGAGAGACAGGTTTGAAGGTGGAAAGACCAGATATAGTCTATGGGACACAGTCGGTGTCGACCACTACATACTTTTTGTTTCTTTAATAGCGATGTCTAAATATATGCCTTTTTTAATAGTATGACGAAAAACACAAAAAAATATCAAAACAAATTAAACTTTAGCGCCACATGTACCTTATATAACTTTAATTTAAGAACCTTTTCCCTGCAAAGTCCATTAGAATACAAATGTATCTAACACTTCGAAAAGCTACCAGCAATTTCTAATTCAGTCTTAATCGC
This sequence comes from Eurema hecabe, assembly GCA_026213755.1. Taxonomy (NCBI): domain Eukaryota; kingdom Metazoa; phylum Arthropoda; class Insecta; order Lepidoptera; family Pieridae; genus Terias; species Terias hecabe. The sequence continues at coordinate 5,092,935 of JADANM010006423.1, forward strand.
GACATAAAGCATGACCAGTTGTACTTAACTTCTAATATTTCATCTAAAATGTCATTTCCCGTTCCCAGTTTACGCGTTATCAATGCTTTATCAAAAGCGTTTAGTAACTTTTGCTAGTACGTGCCAAGTCTGCCAGCTAGGTGTAGTTGAAGTCAACTTATCACTGCGATTATCATCTAGATTCTGGGCTGTAGACGTCACGAATTTTAACAAAATGTTTAGACTTTATCGGTACAATGTCTAGGTTTCATATCAGCACCGTATTAGCTGGAATAGCTATATTTAAGCATTACTTGTTGTGCGTGTTAAATGTTTTGTCATATATAATATATGTGTAACAATTCGAATAGTCAGTGTGCTTTTTTCTTATTTTCTTTTGTAATTTTCCCTAACTTCTAAATTTATAGAAAACTTATTGCAATGGTCTAGTTTAAAATATAATTTGTGGTCATGTTTATTATGCATTATAATTTATAGCCGATTGCCAATTGGTTTTACAAGAGTAGTTTTAGGTGAAAATTAACGTCAGTTGCTTGAGAATTCACTTTGGTGTATGATCACAATTACCATAAATAACCATTTCAAATTCATCATTTTTCACAATAACTAAATAATATTTTATATGCAATATAACGGACCTAAGATTCAGTTGTACCATTCGAATTTATAAAAACAAACCTTTCCAAAAAGATTGTATCAGGATACTTAAATTCAGCTTAAATGTTATGAATTTGAACATTAGACAAAGGTCAGTCTGTCTCAAAAGCGTAACTAATTTAGATTCTAGGTATTCTTAACAAGAACGGTGGTGGGTGGTTGAAAAGTCACTTAGAATTCGTGTCTCATAAATCTAGATGACTTATATTTATTAATAGGGCCAAACGACCGTCATAATCAATAATGCAATCAATTACTGGGTCCCGCTTATTATTAAAATGAGGCTATATTATGGAGTAATAACTTGGAATATTTATAAATTAATTTGTGGTGTAATCAAATTTAAATAAAACTAGCTTGTAGCGTTTGTCATTTAGGAATATTTAAAATCATTTGTCATTTCAACACCCACAAATACGTCTGAACTCTTAATACTTGTCAAAAAGTTTTAATAATAGACATATTAAATAATCAGAAATTATTGTTCATACAAAGAATAACCTAGTTTAGAAAGCTAGTGTCTATCTATAAAGAAAAAGGAATAATTTCTGAACAGTTGTTCGTATTTTTACATTATTGACGGACAAGGTGTTTGCAGCTGCAATATTTTCGTCAATAATATTCAGAGGTGCTTATAAATAACGTTTTAACCTGCTCATATAGAGACATAATTATAGAGTACATGAACGAAATATGCAATCAAAATAATTACAAAGATTTACCCTTCTACATTTGGTCGGACTTCAATGCTTAATTTCTATAAATTAAACACTGTAAGTGTGGGATTACTTTTTGTTTCATATATGGTGAAGATATTTTACACTAAAATAAAATGTATGAAATGCATACAAAAATGTAAAGACAAGTTACTAAAGAACTTAAAGCCATTATTATTAAAGAAATGAGTTCTATAGAGAAGGTAATCTCATCGTCATTAATAAACAACGTGTTATAAAAAATAAATGTTGAACGACAACTTGAACCGAAACATTGCTTAATAACATTACTAGCGAATAGTTGCAAAATTTTACGACTTTGGTTACTTTTTGTAAGTGATATTAGGTATATATTTGCATTTTTAATATTTTTGTAGCTAGATTTTGCGTGGCGTGCATTTTAACAATCTAAATACTTTTTAGAGACAAGTCTAGACTAGAAATATATTATGTATACATAATATACATATCTAGAATAAATTTAATAAAAAAAAAATCGACGTAGTACAATGAGACTGCTTAATAACTATTCGAAGTTATGTACAAAAAATTAATAGACATTTAAGAGCTACAGACATATAATTATTAAGTATGTTATTAGCGACAATAATCTAATACCTACCGTTTATGTGCTATTAATTTACATATTATCAATCAAAGCCGTTTGCCAAAACAAGTTTCGGTTCATTATCAGTATTCCAATAAAAATGAGCGACGAAGTATGTCGTATATGAAGCAGGAAGTAATTGAAGCCTGCTCCTTTGTACACACCTAAATATAACTCGATCTTGCGGCTCGACGCGGCTTTACGTGTGAGTGATTTTTACCCATAAAATTTAAGATTCCCCACGAATTCAGAAATAAGGTCTTATAAGTCTATGTGTTGCAGTATTAATCTCCTTTATCCATTAGTTTCTTTACAATAAGTTTCGCGGCTTCTTTAAAATGGACAGCTTTAAAGAGGTTTATTTTGAATACAGACAGACACTTTAATTTTTTGACCGTATATAGACAATTATGTTGACGGAGAAGCAAATATGTCGATAACAACTTGAGGACGCTGTCCTTAAATAAATAGTTTTATATTCAAATAATATTATTTGATCAAGTTTATGTAAATCGAAACACAACTGTTGTGCAGTTCGTATAAATAAAAATAAAGTTACCTTTGTGTGTATTACGTAAATGAATTACAGTGTTTTATAAAATCACGACTTTGCTAGAGCTGCTGTAACGCGGCTCATTGAAAGAATGAAATTATCACAAAAAATAGCGCCTGAAGTAATAGGAGATTGCGTGGGCGCAGCGCGGCGCTGTGCTGTGGATGTTATAATATTTCTGCTTATTTTAATTCACATTGCATTCTAGACTTTATCTTTCTCGTGCTGATTTAGGTTTAATTAACACTAATAAATGACAACACTTTTATCAGGTTGTCGTAAAATTGTTCTTATTAGGTACTACTTATTAATTATAATATTGCCATAAGGTATAGACCTAATCTATATTTATTTAAAAAAAATCAGGTATATCTAAAAACTGATGTTCCAGAGTAGACGAACTAAGTAAAGTCACTTCTTTTTTCCCGTTGCCACGCCAAAGATGTTTTGGAAACTTTTTTTTATAAAACTTGAAAAAATTTCTGACAGAATCCTGACTAAACAGGTTTCTTGGTGTTGAAGAGGTTTTGCTTACTGTTATTGATTGTAAAGTATTCTTTCGATAACACTTATTAAATATCAGCAGTAGTTTCCTATAATTTGTTACGAATCATCTCGCATCTAGATCCAATTTGCCAATAGAAACAGGAATTACATATCATCCTTATTACCCATTATCACATCTTACATCTTAATTAAACCTTCGCTAACGGAATCGCGCGTACCGACTTTAATAACAAGCAACTTCCACTTTCAATGAAACACAAAGTAAATAGTGGAACATCTAAATATTGCAAATCATGCATTTCTGTACTTTGGCAACTATGGCATTGCAGGCCTCAGCCTGTTTACAAAATATTTGCATACGTCGCATACAAAAATCGACTGTAGTCTTTTGCTAATAGGGCTTCGATCAAATTTCCGTTTAATAAAGACAGCACGCGTGCATGTACTCTGTGATTACTCGCTCTATTTAATAAATACCGATTAATCACCTTTTTGTTACAACAATTTTTAATAATCACCTGTTCCTGAATTTTGAAGTTCGTCAACGTCTGCTGCACTTGAAAAGTGTGTGAAAGTAAAGTAAATATGTCTTGAATGTACAAGAGTTAATTAACTTTAAAGTATTGTAGTTTTTATAACACCGAAAACAACATTTAAAATAACCGACAGATCTGAAGAAAGAAGAGAAACTTTTGATATATCTATGTATATTGTATATATTATATTTTCAATATTAAGTTAAACAAAAAGTATTCTTAGTTCTTACATATCTATTAATAAACATAAACTTGCAATGTTTTATTAAGCAAGAACTAGTATTCTCAAACCAAACACAAGATTCCAACTTATTCCTTTACATTGCCTACAAATTACCATCAAAGATTTCATTTGACACAAATATATTAACATATATTGCAACTAACAACATAATAAACAATATTAAAATTAGTCAAATCCTTGATCAATAGTTTCCCGTCGTCGAAATCACACCAGTGGGTGTTACCAATATTAAAACAACTTGACATCCACACCTCAGTGTTGCAATGCTTCAATTAATTCCTATGAGTCTTTATGACGGAGTTGCGGTATAAATGCATGTTAAACCAGGTCGCAAGTCACAACATGGCTTGTATTAACGATGATAATTTACGTCTAACAAATTGTATCTATTTCTTTATTTTAGTTTTTAACCGGCCGCCTTTTAGTAATAAATAACCAAATAAAAATGAATATTAAATAGATACGTTATAAGCGCAATATTTTGAAGACGCAAAAACATCCTAAAAGAACGTTTTACCTTTAGGTGATTGGTCGCACTGCAATGCACCGGCATTCACGCAGTGATAGTTAGTTTTGTCAGTTGACAAAACTAACTATCTCTTTTTTTCTCGTTGGTTTTATCATTTATCTCTTTTCTATCCTTTTGACTTGAATGTATGTGTGCTGCCGCTGCTGTTCGGAACATCTTTTTCGGTTGATTTTTATGGGTATAACATATCTATTATATAATATCATTGCCAATTAAGTAAAAGTACTCATATTAACGCCTCAAAAACAATATGCAGGTAGGTATGCATTTTAAACCTTACCTTTCTCTTATAAATTATTTAAAAGAATCACGAATCTGTAACTCGAAAAGTATATTTTCCTGCTATTTGAGTTATATATACATATTACATACCAACCTGTCAGTTTTAATGACGACAGTCTCATTAAATCAAATTAAACAAAACTCAACCATACTATAAAGAGTGACTTACAAAACTCTTGTAGTAATTAATGTTATGTAACACCTATTTTATGTACATAATAATAGTGGCGTATTGTTTAACTTTATAATGAAAGCGAGCGCGATCTTGACTCTTGATACTACTTGTGTTAACATAGACAATCGTGAAACTTGGCATAGTTATTTCATACTATCTTATCTTTACTGCTGTTTAGTAATAATTATGAAAAGTAGCTAAACTTTTGGTTCAAATTTAATGGGATCAGATTACGTAGTGCTTTGTTTCATTTATATAAAAGAAATGAGTTACTCACCTCTAACTTAAAGTGAGTGGATACTCTATATAACAGACCTATTGCTGGTTGTAGATTTATTAAAAATAACCTATTCACGACGCAATATATATTTTATGGACGACATGTGTTTCTATTCAGCCTAAAATTATTCATAATCAAATTCTATTTTCTAAATATTCAACAATCTTGACCTTTAAAATAACACTCAAAAAGTAGTTGAGCCAAAAGTTATCACTAACTTTACTAAGTATCCGTAAAACCTGAAGACTAACATCGCTTTTTAGGAGAAAGTATGCTCTTTTGAAGCCCCTTAGTTTGTTTTTATAAGTAAAATGTTAAGAACTATTCAGCTCTGTAGCAAGAATTTAAGGTGTATTATAAATATTCAATGATATATATTGGACAGTACGAAAGTACAGGCGATAATGACATCGATAGCCAGTAACTCAATCTTGATTGGTGGAATGCATTGGGTTGCGTGTTGAATGCGCTGCGTACGCGCACGCACCGCGGTACGCACTTCACCTTACTGTGAGGGCAAGTTCAACATCCTACACGATATCTATTTCATTATTCATTCAAAATACATAACTTTCTTTCAATAAATTAATTTAAAACTTTACTTGGATAGACCACAATGTATTAAAAATCGTTAAATTGCAAGCTGAAGTAATAACGTTCATAATTTTATTATTTTTCAATCTCGTGAAATATCGGTATTAACATTTTTGCAGTACCATATTCAAAAAAGTTTAATTACTACGAAAACTAATAATTCATGAACAGATCCAACTAATATTATAAATGTAAAAGTTTGTGCGGGTGTAGGTATGTTTATTGTATTTGTAAAAAAAATATCTAAAGAACAGATTTGGCTGAAGTTAAGCATATAGAAAAAAAACTCTAGAATAAAACATTGGATATTTTTATTCCGGCAATGTAAGGAGAACGAACGCTACCAGGGTAGAAATTTGAGATACTACTAGTCCAGAATAAAATTTATCTTATTCAGTCTGCATTAACACCAGGAACAGATAAAACCGACTAGTTGTTTTTTATTATTTTATCAAATGATTTTAAGTATTAGTTTTGGATAGAATCAGTCTTGGTTGACTTCTATAACTGCTCAAATAAAACCTGTTACAAAACATTAGTCTACAACAATCAACATTGTTGTATTGTTTTGACGCACTCAGTCGATGCCTATCAAGGAGTTGCGACTGAAATTATTGGCCAAACGAGTTTGGTATGCCATAGGCTAACAAACCTTTATTAGTTGATTACAAAAGTATACGAGAACAGATAAACTAGAACACGTTTTACGTGTTAATATTATTTGTAGTGTCGTGACTGTAAACTCTAAATACCACTGGATTTTCACTTAAATAATAGCGTAATCACAATAGACATATGACGTGACACTTTAAATAGCTGTCATTCCGCTGTCCGATGTTTACCACTTTTAGTCGGAGACTGGCTAATAATGGACCTAGCCAGAAACCTAGCCAACATAAAAATGTCACTTGGAAAATACACACTAAGTTTACGAAACGGACAAAATTAACAAAGTGCAGAAGTAAATTTCACAATTAATTTTTATCGCCCTTTTTTGTCTGGCAGATATTTCTTTCTATAGTATTAGTAAAAGTATATGTATGTATAAGTCTTTTCTCACTATATATTTTTTACAATTTTTAGTCAAATAATGTATATAACGGCTAGTTTTCGGGAAGAAATTCCTTTATTCCCACCTCAGAAGAAGGCTGCTCCTCTACACACCTCGTGCCGGGCTCACGACCGTCAAAACACTCTACCACAAGACTACAAGGGCCTTTTTTTTTCTTTTTTTTTATAGTGGGGAAATCCTCATAGGATACCCATGGACCTCGGGGAAGGACCATGGGTTATGTCGGACTTCTACCGACCAAAACCCCACTGTTAGTCGCTCCGCCGCAGTGTCAAGGGCCTAGTATCTAAGACCAATTAAGGACATCCTAGTATACACATCCTAGTATTTAGGGCTGTTATATCTTTACAAATACAAATGATGTTTGCGTTGATTTTGACGTCTGTCTACAATAGTTAATTATTATTTAAACAATTAAATAGAGAATAATACAAAAAAACGATCGCAATGCTGTTCAAGGCAGTTAGTATTTGGTAGAATATTATTTTAGCTTATGCATTATAATAAATTAATAAATTACGAAACTGTTGACTTCTCAACCCACGATAGTTTTGAATAGGATATCCCAAGTGCATAATGAGCATTGATATTACTCAATAGAATTTCATACACTTCCGTTATTAGTTATTTGCGTGTGAAAGCGGAACTTATAGATTGTATAAGTTACCATTTTAGTGGCAAAATAAAAACCTTGACCGCTTTGGTTTTGTGGTAGACATGCAAGCAATTATTGGAATTGTAGTTACTTGGAATATAAGAACCGTTGCTTACGTACTCTTACGAGCAGTTAAAGAGATTCGAATATTTAATGTAATATACCTATAAAGAAGAAAATGGATGCTATATAGAATTATTTTATTGTAGATAAGCTATGCCATATTTAACCTACAATTAGGCTTACAACTTCATAGCACTAGATACATGTTTGAAATTAAAATATCAACTATATAATGAACCAGCTCATTTCCCAGCCAAGGTTTGTCCAAGATTGTAATTGTGCAATTAAATTTAATACTCCATAGTAAGAGCATACAAGCGTTCCATTTTATAGTTGTTTACTTAAACTATACCGAGATTAATATCTTTAAAATACGAACAGAGGTTATATGTATGCGATAAATGTTGAAATGTTACAATTAACGTAAAATGGGCACCTAATTTTAGCATTTAATTAATACCAAAAACTAATGTTACAGCTACTCATCGCAGTAATGCTTTTTGTTTTCGAACAATTTATTTTATTTATGGTGGTGGCTAAAAGTGCCTTTGAAGGAAAAAAATTTAAATAAATATGAGAGTCCCTATCAATACGACAATGCACAAAAATAGTAAAAGCGCCCTTAACATGAGGTCTTCCCATTTTCCTCGTAAAGACTTTACAAAAATAGACTTTGCAAAAGTTTTGGATCTTCGGCTTTTTACGAAATAATTTAAGCTGAGAAAGTTGATTGGTCTATTTAAAACAATAAAACAACACAATATACGTGCGTAAAGACAGATTTAATTAGTTATCCTTTAAAGTGGGCAGGAATTCGATTGGAACGGGTGATATTTAGCACTGCCACGACTCATTTTATGAGTAATAAAGTTCAGACAATAGATTTGCAGGTAAATTGGCGAATATTAAACGAGATCGGTAACAACTTTATTTTAAGTTAAACGGTCTTATCTTAAGTACAGTTTGACTTTAATTGCTGAATGTTCGCTGAACTATTGCAAAGTTATAGGTTATGAAGTTTAATATAAATAATTATAATGTTTATTGCGTAATACAAATTACTCTCTTCCGTCCCACAATTGAAAATAAGATTTTAAAGTGATGATAAAATCCATATATCAGCGATATGATTTATTATATCTATACATATAATTATACCTAGTAAGTAAACTAAAAGTTCTATCAATGTAAATAAGTAGATATGTATATGTAATTTAAAGGAAACATGTTTGATTATAGTAAAAAATATTCCTCTATTTTTTATCTATTTTACATGATAATAAATACTATACATGCATTTATAATATGTGCGTAATATCTTACGCACGAAAATCATATTTCCTTGTCGCCCTTTCGCCGGGAACTATAGAAACTTAATTCTTATTCTAATCTCCCAGCTGTCAAACAAAAGTAGGTAATTCAATTTAGGACAGATAGAAATCTTAAGAGGCTTAAAAACGATGTCATACAAAATAACTACCTTGTAAACATTGTCGAACAAGTTACAAATTAATAATTGACAAAGCTTTTAGTTAGTAAGTCACGAACTAATTATGATACAGAAACAAGGACTTTTCCAGATGATTCTACGAGAAATAGCCGTTGGCGACAGTGGCGCGACGGACTCGTACTTTTTTGTTACCTAAAGTCTGGTATGCTGAATAACAATACTAGACATTATCTTCTTAACATTGTGCAAATTTATTTTTTATATATTTATATAATTATTTTTGACATTACTGATAGTGATGCCAAAACTACTCTTAAAGGTTCATACGTACTTTTGTGACAGATATACCCGAGTATTCTTTCGAGAGTACCTTAGTTACTTCTAGACAAAGTTACTATTATTAGTTTCTAGATACTCATACCTAAAAGTAGCTTAGTTACTTACACACAAAATAAGGTTTTTCAAAAAGATATAGTTTTAATATATACTACGCAGATTGCGTATAAAATATTAGTTACAATCATAGTTAACTTGTTTAAAGCAACCAACTAATATTGTAATTCTAGGATCTAAAATTTTATGGACGCTATTTTGTGGACAGGCGGCACTTAAGTTTACTTGCACTTAATTTATCCAAGAAGTTCGCAAAGAAAAAAAATATTAATAGAATAAATTAAAACTGTGTAGCTAAAGTAGCTCGAATAACTTTAAAAATGTTTAGAAGTTTCACAGTTTTACTACTTCTATAATAAAAAAAGGAATTAAAAATTGTTTAGTTGTTATGAAATCTCTTGCACCTTTGTTGATTTGAGAACCTCTGTATATCTCAGTTAGGTATAACGTGCTATTACGGCCTGGTTAGAGCATTTCAATTAATTAACAAAGCTGCACCAATAATCGTTTACAACTACTTAAAATGATTGATGAAAATTATCTTGTCTCCTGGCGCACCCTGAATCCGCGGACATTAAAACTGACGACGATTTTGAAGGAAAACTGCCCATTACGTTTGTAAAAGCGTTGTAGAACTTTTATATTTAGCGCTCAGAGTTTTGTGATAGTTGACAACTGAGAAGGAGGTTTGCTTGATGATAAACGACTGTTTCCACTCATGAAGTCAGATAGGATTCGTGACAGAAGTGATTAGAGTATCCTCTATTCCCTTTGGTTTTATCGGCTAAAGGGAAATATGGGCGTCCGGTACTCTATTTTAACTACTACTATTTTAATAGTATTAGGATTTTATTGTGAGATTTTTTCTAGATTTTTTAAGGTATGAAAAATGTAAAAGGTATTGTGAGCATACTTTAAAAATATTTTGACATACAATATATATGTTCGTGTTAAAGCTCCATTACATATTAAAAATCGCAAACAGGATTTATACTTTAGTTCACATTATTCATTCATTGTGGAGTCAGGAAGTGAATGATTAATCTTCCGGATTTATTACTCAGATACATATTATTGCTTATTAACGACCGACATGATGACTTTTTGCACTAAAAATACAATTAGCCAATTATTAGCCTGCTCGCATATGATAAGATTTTAATTAATTGGTATTTTATTTATAAACTATTAGTTAAGGACTTTTTTACATACTCTTGATATTAACATGTTTCAAATTGTGTCTCATTGAGAACACATTAATATTATAAGTAATAGATTTTCTTAGGATTATATTTATGCAAATACCACAGGCTTATCAATTAGATCAACAATAAGATCTTAACTTTGCCTAGATCTCGCAATTGGCCTTTATACAGGTATTAGTCATTTTAAGGTCACAAACTTATGACACATTTATTTTATTTTCACTTCATTTTAACTGTAACTGGATATTATTATAACACCAAAATTGCTGACTAGACTTGCTGTAAACCCGAGTTTTTTTTTATAATAATATGAAGAGGGAAGACGTGCTGGACGCACTCCTGATAGTAAGAATAACGCCAGCCCATAGTCAATGCAGTGCTACCCGGAACTTTGCTCCGGGCAGGGGTGCACTACACCGACGCTCCCCACTTTGAGTCATCAGATGTTAAGACTCATTAGCCCAGTAATCTCATAGTTACTTATCAATCTTATATGTGCGGTATAGTGCCATCTTTGGATACAGTAACAGGCTCTTGAAAAACGGGGTAACATTTTTTTGTAAATCACCTTATTAGGGAATTTTTTTTATTATATATGGTAATATTTAATTTGTTTTAATATAAAGAAATTATTATGCGGATAACATTTCATTAATAAAATTAATATTCTTTCTAAAAATGTATCTTAAATATACTACAGATACAATACTCTTTTACAAAATTATTAAAAAATCTCAATCTGCAATTTGAGTACTATGTGGTTTAATAGAACATAGAACATTAATTCTATTAAGATACTATGAGCTGCTAATGGTTCTAGCTGAAAGCATAATTGAATGTTACTATAATTGACTTATCTATCGTAATACGCAATAATTATGCAGCAAAAGCTTTCATTAAAAAAGCAAAACGGACGTAAGAATTCAGGACAAACCGCCAATACAATACGCCCAATGTGTTAAATTTGCATTTGAGTTCCTTGTCGAGTTAATTGATTTAATATCTCAGTCACCTTCCTAATTATGCTTAAAATTACATACCAACACATTCTTAACAGTCTACTTCTTAATACAATCCATATGGACGAATATTACATGAACATCCGTATAGAAAGTTGAAACAGCTGCTATTATTATTGTCAAAAATGTATATCTAGAAAAAAAACATACCTAGTATATATCTATTGAAAACATAATTGTTTCGCCGGAGGCATGGGCAATTAATTTTGATTAAGAATCAAGTGTAGAGTGCGAGTAATAATTTGAATGTCGACATGTTTTACATTCGCAATGTGCAAATGTGGCTTTTTATTTTAGTTTCGTAAAACCAAATTAAGTTGATTTAAAAATCGGAATTACCTTGCCTTCAAAGTAGACGCGGGTGTAATTTGCGATATAATAAATAGCTTATTTTAATTATTTAATATGTCGTGTTAATAGTGTAACGTTTAAATATAATTATAGTATTTTGCCTCAGTGATAAGGATTTGTAGGCGACAAATTTATAGACCCCGAAATTTTCATACAAATGTTTAAAGCTAAAGTTTGTTTATTTAAATCTTTGCACTTACAAAAATATTTCAAGCTAGGTGTCAATTTTTTGTATATTTTATAAATTCATGAGGTTGTACTGAAATATTTAATCCAAATTGAAGTAATTGAATTAAAGCATTGAAAGGTCTTACAATTATTTTTCAACTATCAATGTCTGAGAGCAGACAACTAAACAAAATTAACAATCATATGACAGATGAAACTCATAACTAAATCAAATTTTTCGCATTTAATTAATCAAGTAAGGATTCTATTAGCAGATAAGTATGTTTTGAGGTGGTTAAGCGTTATGCTAAACTTGGTCGGCTCAGCCTTTACCACCCTCCCACAGAAGACAAATAAAGAAATACTAACATTAAATTTGTATGTACAAATACACATGTAATACAATCTATTGTGTATCTGTAGCATTACAATTTGACGTACGATTTGAACATGTGGTTAACCTCACTATTTGAAACCATATTAGCGGCT
>JADANM010006423.1:5105579-5132676 GCA_026213755.1 Eurema hecabe
ATACATTGTTTAAATAGTTTTCTATATCTTATTAAATAATTGCAGCTAAAACCTTGATAATAACTGTATGATCATAATTGAACAAAAAATAAATCCATCGTAAAGTGGGCATTTATATACTTATAAATGTTCTTAGCTATTTTTTAAGTTAAGGCCTTTCCGTTTAGAAGGGGAATCCTTCTTAAAACTATGGCGGATAAATGAGCTAGTGGTTTGTCATATCTAAGCGACCATGGACAATTGCAAAGCCAAGCAATATGCGTTGTCCATCTTAAATATTAGGAAAAGTACAATACCTATAATACAAGGGATTTCTCTCATTAAACAACCTACTTATTGTAATGACCACCTTGCTTGCTTGTTTAGATAACTTATATATCTTGTAAATTAATGTTTTCATTCACTAATGGAACTTTGCCCATCTTTCCTATACAGTTTATTATATTGTCATATCTGAATAAACCAATTAAAGTGTAATTAATGTCTCTTAAATTATTATTATAATAATATTCAGAACCACGAATTATACTACACTTGTAAACTGCCAATTAAAAAATAATTTAGCAAATAATTAAACATTTTTGGCTCAATTATTGCACCGTACAAGGTACCTCAAAAGAAATTGAAGGTTTTTAATTCAAGATTTCACAGCTCTCCTCGTTTTCACCTAAAATGTATGGAATATGTATCGTTTATTAAAAAGAAAATTTAACAAGAAACTTATAATATCTACCAAAGTATTAATAGAAATGCCAACTCGTTAAGCACGTGTTTTATATATTAACATTTTTTTTTTAAATTATTAATCTTTAACTTACCTATATGAGGTATTAAAATAAATAAATGTATGAAGACGGTATTCAAATTTTTAAAATGCTGTAAGACGGTTTGGTTTTTCAGGAGGAAACTGCATTCCTTGCCAAAAAATCCTGCAAAAACTTATTAACCCATATCGACCGTTGTTCAAGTTTTGCACTTGAACAACGGTCGATATGGGTTAATATCTTTCTTAATATACCTAACATTAAACTCAGACGATGACGCGGTTAGCAGCTAGTTAGTAAATAATGGGCAGAGGTCGATATGCAGTCGCGTGGGTCGCGCTTCAATGCCTTGCGGTTGCACTAATTAGATTATGTTACCATCTAAACTGTTGCACGCAGTAATTACTGTCTTCGAAACTATTTTCGATACGTCACTGCTCTTGCCTAATACCGTCATCGATGAGCACACGAAATTTGATTGACTTTAATTAATAACGGGTAGTATCCCGTAATAACTAAATACATTTTTAAACTCTATCACTATGTGTATAATTATTATATGCTGACACGAAGTTTAACTAAACTTGTAATGCGTTCGTCAATAAATAAGTATGAGTAGGATAAAATTTAGAAGCTGAACAAGACCTACATCCTAATGTTTATAGTATATAACTTGGATGACTATGCATGACTAAAAGTTCTTTAAAAATATACGGCATAACGACAATTTATTATCCCGTAGATACTAAACATCATCACTGGCGGAATTATTTTGTTATAGATAGTTATATAAAATACAAAGAACAAAAAGATTATTGATATCAATAAAGTAGGATTTTTTCTTTTAATATATAGATACAAGTGTGTTTGAATAATCGATACCCACACCGAATTAGTTATTGACACTCTTCTTACTCGAAACATTACACTTAAACCACAGCGTCATATGCTCAACTCTTAATGGTCGTACAGATGTTTAAGGAATAGATCCCTATTAAAATTAAAATATATAAAACATAGGTTGGGTTGTAATGACCATACATGGCAGCAGTCAGTCACGCATTGATACATAATTCACATAAAACGACAAATAAGTAATTTATTGTACGAATGACTGCTATATTTTATTTGATCACTTTTCAATTAATGTTAATAAATACAACAAGCTTTTTCATTTTTACGTTAAACACAATTTTTTGTGTTATGGCGAACGAGCTCACCTGATGGTAAACGACTTCCACCCATGGACATTGACAAGGTTAGGATTTTCGTAAAGGCGTTGTTGACATTTAACAAATTATAAAGTAAATATTTTCAGATCGTCTGCCTGTCTATCCTAATATTCATATTTAAATATTAATATGATATTCTATGAGGATTTATTTTAAAAGGCTCGGTAAAGATTGCCCAATATTCCTGTCTATAATGGTAGTAAAGATAAATGATTGTACAGAGTAATTGCAATCTAATTTTGGGCACACACAAATAGTGTTAGGCGAAAACAATTTTATGATACAGAAACACCGCGCCCACTTGCTAGTAACATTCTCTTGGTACAGTCTTTGACATAATTTACATTGTTTATGAAATCTAAATTTCATTATAAAAAAAAAGTTATGTCAAAGATGTTCTTTTAAGAAAATATTTCTTATCTTTATAAAAATCACTTCCGTGAGACATTAGAATAGAATTTAAAATATTTGAAAACATCTCGACTCGTCATTACCTGTATATTGAAAAATATTTTTATCATTCTACGCCACTTCTCGACTAAAACCCTCTGAAGCTCTTTCACTCACACAAGAACATTGTACAGGAGCCTTTCAGCGTCCTCTATTACCTTTCATACTTTACACGGTTAGTGTTAGTAAGATAAATATCAACTCTAACGCTTCTCCACTCAACGTTACTTTCGCTATCGTAAACAAAGCGTTGTTATTGCGGAGCGCGGTAATGATAAGAAAAATTACGCAATGCACTTGTACTAGACCAAACTTCAAAGCTTAACCAATAATATTTATGAAAATTTAATAGCATAGCCCTTAGCCTAAGGACATTTCAATGAAATAATATAAATTTCTGTTTCCTATTATTGTGTCATGTGTGAGACAGGAATTTTTAAATGCAATTTTGTCTAGTTGTGGAGATGCAATTTAAAAGATATGTCACTGTAATTAACTTCATTATATCTATATCTCTTTCTTATTTTCTTTAAGGTTATTTTATTAAGAGTTTTCTGTTTTCTATAGAAAAGTGGTGAACTTTATTTCTACAGACGTAACTTAGTACCATATGCCATAGCCTAGTTTGACATGATTTCTACTTACTACGCTTCATATTGTCGCCTGCGTTGATAAAAAGGCCATATAGCATTCTCAACACTTGTTGCGTATATAAGTGCGTGTTACCCCACAATAAATTACTAAATAGCCCCTTGTTGCAACCTCGTTTCGGCTTCAGAATATCCGATAGATATTAGAGCAAGAACGCGGCGAATGGGTGTGGCTCGCCTTCTCGACTACTCGAACAGACAAGACGATAAATGCGTTATTAGAAATTCTATTAGCGTTACGGAAATAAAGCAGGATGTGTTTTATAAGTTCGAAACTACTGCCGTAATTAGCTTTAGATGAGAGGTGTAAGTGTATCGCTGGTAGAAAATAATATAATTAGTCAAATATACATAACATTTCACAGATACTAGATATATACTACCTTTAATAATATGCAGAAAAGTAAATCGATTTTTTTGAATAGTTTTTTTATGTTATGTCGAGCAACTGAGCAATACTTTTGTCTGATAATAAGCGACTAGCTCCACCTATAGATATTCGCTAAAGCCTACTTACTGTATGAAGCGCAATAACGTATCTGAAGAGATTACTTGAGCTCGATTTTCTGTGGGAGAGAACCACCCTGATGCGAAACCACTCAAATAACCAACCACCACCAATCTATGTAATAATAATTATCTATCAACACATTTATGTTAAATTACCTCCACTGAAATAAATAATACCAACATACAACAATTTGTTCCAGCCGCGCTTACGAACAATCAATTTATCAGGACTAGCATAAATCACACAAATTGCAAATTTATGATTGCACATAAACCATACAATAAAATAATAGACACAAACTCTTGACTAATTTATTCACGACTTCATTACCGTTACCCTGTTTATAAAACCATGCTATTGGTAACCTATTTAAGTACTTTAAAACTAAACACTGTATTATCTTTATGTTAAAAATAGGGATGTTTGTTTATTTAGATACATTAAATAGGCTACGAAACTACACTAAAGAACTAACAAAACCTTTGTTTTAATCAGTGGAAAATCCTCTGGATACCGCCTACTAATGAACTAGAGGACGCGGTTCATATTTGAGTCTTTCACGAAGTTTTAAGAAACTAGTAACTACTTATAGTAACCGTCAATTTCCTTCAGCGGTGAACGAAACCTGCGCAGAAGTCAAAAATAAGGTATCGAGGTAGCGGTGCGGCGCGCGGGGCGCGCGATCGTCGGGTGCGCGACCGTTGATTGGTTGTCCCAGTCGTTTTGTCTTTCTCGCACCAACGAGCGCGATTCTACTGATGCGCAGCTATTCTCGTCAATCGCTAAACATTTTTGACGGTTACTATATTTACGGGAACGACGATGAATCCACGTAGCAAGACTAGGCTTCCTGTTACTGCTTCTCAAATTAAAGAAAACTTTTTAAGCTTCCGTAATAGCTGCATAGGTACATCTGAAGTACCTGTTTTATTATGAGATAGATTTTCTGACACTAGTGGTTTTTGTTCATTTATTTAATCATATAAAAAAAATATATACGTTAAAAAAACCAAATTAAAGCTAATAATCACATAAAATAGTTATTATAATTATTTAATGTGTAAGCATAATAGTTGTCTAGAATATATATTAATATAAATATAAATTGCACAAGCATACTTGACATTAAAAAAGTAATAACCCAGTAAATGATTCGATCTCCCGCCGACCTTTAATTGCAATTGACCGATATTTTGACCTTTTATACCACACCCAAATCCAAGTTCCTTCGTTCACACAAAATTATCAGTGAATATGATTATGTTGCAACCATAGACCGATTTCTACGACGATGAAATATTAGAAAACCATAGATTCACTCGAGCGTTAAATGGTTCTGTTACATTTTTTATAGCTAATATATTCCGTGATTAGTGAACATAACGTGATAGATATCATATTTAGTTGAATTCTATCAGCAGTCATATAAAACGCGATAAAAAACTATTGATTCTTCCAAAAGAAAAGATAAAAAATTTGATTGCCTCTTATTTTAAATCTGATAATGCAAATTTAAACATAGATGTCGAAAAATACACAGGTATCAATTTTAGGTCCGATCCATCACTTTTTAGGTACATTAAAAATATTAACTGCTTATTCAATTAATAAATGAACCCATCCTGTGGATTATTTCTTAGCAATAAATTTTTATTTCGAAATTCACGTCTCAGAGCTACTTACATTATATATATTATATACTATTGCACGCTATAACTTCTTCACCTTCATAATCAGATTTTTTTATTTAGCCATTCGTTTGCAAGATATTCAATTATCAAAAGAATTTCCTTGTTAAAAAATAACTAGCTAATATTTAAAATCGTTATATCATTATTATCTAAAAGTCCATTTAAATGAACATCGGTAAAAAAGGAAGTGAATTATTGAATTTCCCTATAAAAATAAATACCAGCGTCGCCACTATCAACGTGGCCCAACACAACGTATTCGGTTGTTACAATATTATTATTTCATTATTAAAGTCATTCCAAATTCAATTAAAAAGATTCATAGACTACGCCTTTTAGTGGGGAAATCCTCATTGATATTATTGATAACCTATGAGGTTCTTGGGGAAAGTGAGCATGATTTCTATCGATCAAAACCCCACTCTGTTCTGTATCACCGTACTAGGGGATAGGGGTCACGGGGCAGCTTTAGAGATCACCCCTACAACCACAAAAACTTTTGTAACATATAGTAGAAGAAGCCTATAAACTCTACTATAATATGCATAAATATATTGTTCCGTTAAGAATGATATCTGTAGGTTATGTTTGTATAGTTTTATCAATCTACGTCCAAGGCTCGATTTGTGCCATAAATCTGTCTGTCAATACATCAACGTTGGACATATTTATTAAATTCTAACTCGATACAGATCTGTATCGGACACCGTTAATAATGTGATCACTAGATTCCAAATATAAATACTGTTTACACTGAATTATTTCTCTCCGACAATGAAATAAAATGAAATTCTAAACTTGTTTTTTTTTGTTATATGCCTTTAATAGGGACGGGAAAACATATACCTATAAAAAATTCTTATGTTAATTAAGTCCATTGACTAAAGTATGTATATGTCACCGGGAAATAACAAGAACAGCAAATTCATAAATTTCCTAGGAAATTTATAAACCTTCGTAAGTAGGATTCTAAAGGAGAAATAAATTGTATTTTACGACCACATTTTCGCAAATTTATCAATATGCGACGTCTCGTGGTAAATTTATCAACCAACGAATATCCATTCGTAAGGTTCTAAATTTATCTATTAGCCTATTGAGTATTTTAAGAAATACAGCAAAATTGCTGCTAATAAGAATGAGAAACAGGATTTAATACATACTTTAGAATTAAATAAGCCTAAATGCAACATTGCTACTGGTTTTTTATCATGTACCTTAAATGACTGGAAACATATTAAGTCTTTCATTTAAATAATTAAAAAATCATAACTCCTATCACCTTTGAAGGCATAAAAAGATATGTATTAAATTACACATCGTCAATAAATATTATCAAACCTGCAACATAATAGGTCAGAAAGAGACAGGTATCGTTTGTTGTTTCGTCTTTTGATCTGGGCTGCCAGTGCTAAAGACACAAATTGCCAAATTTATATAAAGGCTCTAAGTTAAATGTAAGTGTATGTTACACATTTTTGTAGACATTTTATGAGCTTAACATGTGAATTAGATATATTATAAAAATAAATAAGCTTTCTTTTTTTATTCAGTAATGACATATGATCGTATTTTTACCTAGTATCGAAATAATTCCAATACATCTGTAATCTTTAATTCATATTATTTCCTAGAAGAAGGATAACTGAAGTATTTTAAAAAATAGTTTATATCTATTAATTCGTACTTGATAATTCCTCAACCCTACGTCACGCATGGGTATAATAATATCCCCAGAAAGTATAATTCCTATTCTTTAAGAACTAATGGTCATTTCGATTGAAATTATTTTTTAATATATCAAATATGTATTTGATATTGTAAAATTAAAAAATAATGAACGCAACTCTGGTAAAATGTTATCTACTCGATATTTGAGGAAAAAGCGTTTGTAATGGCAACCTTGGCAATATCGCTGTGACTCATTACTAAAAACCCAATCATTTATTTACATTGTTGTTCGCCTTTTTTCTATTTTTCTACGATGTTTTGACGTTAACGTAAAATATAAAACAGTTATAATTAAACTTAAAGAAGGTTTTTACGTACCTAATATTAATAGTTTATAATAAAATAACTTTAAAAGCAGTGCTGACTTAAACCTTAAGGTGAGAATTTATTTGTTTATATCTTTTACTATAAAAAAGTTCTTAGAATAATGTATTATACCTTTTCTAACAGTGTTTATTTCGATATTCATATATATCTAATAGATTGATAGCGAACTAGTGAATATCGGAATTATTTATACCGGCGCATGACGTCATCTCGTCAGTCGTGTTTATTTCTGGCCAGTTCATATTGTTTATGTATCTACATAACCTAAAACATGTAGTCTAGATTATTTATATGTAATAGTATATGTATCGAAAAATTAAATGTTATGAAATAAATTGAATCATAAAATATCTATAACAATATTATGTTATTAAAAAATAAAGGTATCTCATGAAAAGACAAAAATATTTTTTTACATAAATACCTAATTAAGAAAATGAATAAAAGGAAGGAGGAAAACTCAAGACTTCGTTTATTTTAAAACCAGTTTATCATTCTAACAATGATAACATGACAATAATTAGAGTTGAAACAATGATAATAATAAATGTTAAATTTAAATATTCAATAAATAAGCAAGCAAGCAGCAAATATTTTTCTTGCTTGCTTATTTATATAATTTACTAAAACTTAATTTACAAAGAAGAATTAAAAAAATATAATATATCTATAAATAATACTTATAAAAATATATTGCAAGACAAGTAAAGTTTTCTCTTCGCAAGAATCTAACTCATACTAAACACTTTTAGAACATTATTACTTCGCGGCGTTCAACAAAGTTAAACGAAACCATTGCATTTGCAGCACTACAAAATGCCACCCATCGTTGTTGAAGGAAATACACTCGGAGAAATACATCGCAATTACAACTACGCAGTCACATCTAGGGTTGAAACCAACATTGAAAAACTAAATTACAATGATCAAGACTTAGATAACCTATACAAAATTGACCAAGCTATACGAAATAAAAATGTCGATTTCATTATTGAAACATTCAAAAGCAAAGACATACTGTACTGTTCGAGAGCGATTAAACAATCCACTTGGATGATCAACGATCCTCAGTATTCCCACATTATAAATCCCGACTATTTATTTTCGAAATTATTTCCGGAAATGATGTCAAAAGCACGAAACAAACTTCTGTTGCATATACGAATAAACCTTAAGGATAAGCAATGTGCAAGGGAATTCTTTGAAAAGCTAATTAAAGTTGATATAAAAACTGCTCTTAAATGGTTACCATATTGTCCAGAATCTTATATTATCGAAAACCTTAAGAATTACGTTAACGATATATCACTGGCGGTGCTTATGAGATTGACGGAGATATCGTTAAATTTTCTATATATATTTTGTATGGCCGAGAGCAATACATTTAACAGTGTTTCATTATATACAGCTGTTAATAATGGCATGAGATACGCAAATAGTGACATAGAAAAGTATTTAGATATATTAGACGGTATTAATGAGTATGAACTACCAACTCTTAATTCCAAAACTACAGGAATTATAATGAAAAAATGTCCTGAACGTATATTCGATAATTTGGATCGTTATGGCAGGGTAGTTGATACAAGAATCTTTGCGAAATTTATAAAAAGAGCTGAAATAAAATCATTCATTGTAGATCATATTATTAATAAAGAAACGAACTACTGCTTCCTTGTGAATATAAAACATTTCATACTGCGCATACCCGAGCAGGAACGATTTGAATTCGTTCAAGAAAACTTCATTGAAAAAAGAAGCAAAATTCACGATGATGCACAAGCAGTAACATCTAAATTAGAAAATGTTTATAAATGGTATTTTTACGCTCCTTTTGATAAAACTTTTGTTGATTTAAAACAACTTATTCGTCTGGAATCAAGTGCCAGCGAAAGACATGCTATGATGTTTGTAGTGTTAGATCGCGCCGGCAACAATTTGCAAAATATATATCAATTACTCGAATACTACAAAGCTAACCATATTAATGAAGCACTTAAATTCAAAACCAATTTTATCAACACATTTCTGGATAAGACTAGCCCGTGTGATTTTAATGAAAAGACTTGGTCAACTTTACAGGATATTTTTAAGAGTATGGGGGTATTTTCTGAATCCGACAACAGCTTACAATCATGTATAAGATGGATAATGATTTATAAAATCATTCATAATCAAACCATACCCGATGTTATAATTTCTAAATTTAACATCAGCACTTTTAAGAACGAGCAAAGAAAATTAAAAGACTGCGAAAAGGAAAAAGTATTTGAATATTTATTAAATTTTACGAGAGAAAAATTAAGGAAATGTGCAAAGGAAAATTATCAAGATATACAGTCTACTTCAACCTGGACGAATAATATGCTTAATTTGTTACGTGATTGGCACAAAGACTTGAAAAATTATCCAGATGTCATTGAGATAATTAAAGTGCTTTCAAGTCTTCCTAAAGAAAAGAGAACATCCGCTGTATTCAGCCATATCTATAATAAAAAGAAATCGTGGCGTAAATACTTATTGAATGAATCTATATTATTAAGTCCATCTGAATCAACATGTATCAATGCTTTAAAACACAATCCACAATTATTGCACTCAAGCCGAGATGAAATCGAAGATATCGCTCTCAACGACAAGGTGTCTTTTAAACTTTTTTTGTGCAAATTAAGAGTTTATAAAATAGATTTGGCACGAGACTTTAAAGAAATGTATTCTAAAAATCTAGAAAAGGGTCTTGGACGTGGATTAAAAGCAAGTGTTAAAGGGCTGTGTTGGCTTTTGTCTTTAGATAAAATATCATCATTATTAAAGAAGTATGTTCCTGAAGATGGTAAAATAAATTGGAATCAAATAGACGAGAGAAAGCTGAACTTACAAAAATACCTTGCTGGTAATATTCACGTTGCTCGGCCACAACCCCCTATTTGTTTAATCGTGCCATATGCTCACGGCGATTACTTACAGTACGTGCTTGCCTCCTTAACTTCCATAATATGCAATATTTCGAGCGCTGAATTTCAAAAACTTTTAATTAATCTTATTGATACACCAGTATCGTTACAAAAACATATAATTCGCGGAGCATACTTGAAATGCCAAATAGTTGAGCTAATAAATATTATGTCTAGTATTTGGGAAAGAAATAAAAATAGTTCGATACGAGCCACAATATTTCGATTAACATTCAATTCACTTTGTACAGAAACTGAAAGTGAAAACATTCAGCGTCTTTGGTCCGTTATGAGTGTTTTTATAGATAGCCTGACAGTGGATGAAAACAGAATTATATTCGTAACATTTTGCCTCGCACACCAAGTTCCTATGGAAGTAAGACCAGCCTTTTGTATGAAAAGCTACAGTTTTATCAAACAATTGACAGAAAAAAGTAGTCGTGGGGATATTTTACACAATATACTAAATTGCACGAAAGACATAATGGAGTTTATGGATCCTGATTTTATGATAACAATTTTGATGGAATCGTTTGACAAAAACATTCGCCGTTATATTGATATTATCTCAGCATTTATATTAAGTACAAGGGACGAAAAATCGCAAATATATAGATATGAAAATGTATTGCTTCCTTTGTTAATGAATTTTAAGGATATTTGGAAATCGGAAAAAGAAAATCAGACAAGAGTTAATTTAAGATGCCTATTAAATACATTGTTAAGGGATATAGAAAATGTCGTTATTAAGAAAAATATGTTGATGCCTATAACCTTATTCAGACTTATACTTGAAAAATTAAAGGAACTGAATTTTGAGGAAAACTACACTCTTATTACAAGTAGAAAACTTGCTCTGGATTTCGTAGTAGTTTTAGATGCATGTTTAAAAAATGATAGAAACGTTTGTGTTTCACATCCCAAAAATATTGATACTAAAAACATTACCAATTTAAATTATTTTACTGTGATAGAAAAATTCAGTCAAACTTTTATGAACAATTTAAAAGATGATATTCAAAAATACGGCACAATTGTGGTTTTTGCGTTTAAAACAGCTTTAGATGATGTTTTCGATCATTTTAGTTTTTGTGATGCAAATATGAAGTTGGAGCTGTGTGAACAAATATTGAATGACAATGAAACAAAAGAAGGTTTCTTACTAGCCTTATTGATGATTCCTAATCGTCAATATAATTCAGATGGAAAGAAACAAATACAATTGATTGAAAAGATTTCTTCTCATTCCGATAATGAAGTGAAAATATTATGTTCTATTTTTAAAAACAATCTGGAGCTGTTAATATAAAATTCTTCAAACATGTTTCATTAATTATATAATTAAAGCTACCTATATAAATAAATAAAAAATATCATTAAAATTATTTATTTCGTTATTTATTGTCAATATTATGTTGTATACCTACGTAAAGAAACCTTAAAATAATGTTATATGAAATATTAAGAGTTAAATTAAACTTTTTAAGAGATTTTGACCTATTGAGACGCTTTATTGTGCATCAGTGTGAACAAATATTTATGCATAGTTATATTTTTTACAGTTTCAAAATGACACTCACGTTAGAAGGACCCAACCTCGGAGCCAAACATAAACATCTCAATCACCTCGCATCGACATCTAAAGAGAAGTATTGTTTTGACAAAGTTGATCTTTCAGATGGTGATGTGGTAAACTTGATAAAGATAGACATAGCTTGTCAGAACAAAAATATTGACTATGTTTTAAAAGTGCTAATCTGTGAAGATTTACTCTATGTTTCAAGGGCTATCAAGCAATGTCTATGGTTGATAACGAACTCCGAATATAAGCATATTATTAATCCAGAATATCTTCATCGCACTTTATATCCGCGAATGATGTCACATTCAGTTCGAAAATTAAATAATTTCATTAAGCTTAACTTGAAGGATAGCGAGCGCGTTGAAGAATTCTATAAATATGAAGACGACCCAAAAAAGGCTGTAGAATGGTTACCTCATTGTTCTGTGGACTTTATAAATTCTAACGTTAAAAATCATGTTGAATATATTGACATCACTTTGGTAAAACGTCTCTGTGAAAGATCAATTAAAGTTCTCGAAATTTTGAACGAACATAAAAACTACAATTCTATGCACAGAGCATTATCAGTTACAACGTTCTTGTTAAAAAATAATGTAGATAGATATCTCGATATTGTCGAGAGAAATGGTTACGGTATTCCTAATTTTAATAAGAAATCTACGGAGCTAATTATGAAGCAAAGTCCTCATAGAATCATTAATAGATTTATCGATTACAACAAACAAATACATACTCAAACTTTTGTCAAGTACCTTAAAAAGGAAAATATTAAAGAGTTTCTCTTGAACATGTTCAAGGCAAAGGATATGAACGTAAGAAGATTAAATTTTAATTTTGAAGTCATCAGTACCCTTATTACATCGATGCCCGAGGTCGATCGGGTAGAATTCATAACGCAAGTGCTAATCGAGAGAATCCACGAGGACGACAGGCGTAAAATACCCGTTCCGTTAAAATACTCAATGCAACATTTGTATGAGTTAACCTATGAATTCCGCTACATTTTTGATTACCCCCACTACTGGTATAGATACACACCCTTTAACGTAGCCTATACTAAAATTTGCGAACAGATGAACAATCAAACCACAGATAATGAACTTAACGCCATGTTTAAGACACTGATAATAGCCGCTGCTGGTTCTCACGAAAATCTCAAAGTTTTAGTAGACTTTTACAACAGCAACCACAAGAATGCAAATAAAACGGTCAAATATAGTTTTATAAACAGTTTATTATCACTCACAAACTTCCATAACTTCGACAAAGATATGTGGGCTGTTGTGGAAAGTACCTTTATGGATGATGTACTAAATAATGAAACAAATGAAAGGTTATGTTCGAATAAAGTTTATACTAAAGCTTGCGTTGAAGCTTTTATAATATATTATACACTTCGTAAAAACAAGGTGCCCAAAAATGTAGAAGACAAATTTAATTTTGGTTCAATGAAATCATATCAACCAAAACTAAACAAGGATGAAAAAGATATTTTATTCACATACTTGTATAATACAATTATTAGAAAACTTAATAGCCATTCATCTTCTACAAAGGAAGAGTTTACTGAAAAAAATACTTTCTTAGACAATGCTTTAGATCTTTTGGTAGATTGGGAAAAGGACCTGATTAATTATCCTGCTGTAATTAATGCTATCAGAGATTTGATTAATATAAATGAAGAAAACAAGTTTGGGGTAGACTTCAGTTATGTTTATAACAAGAAAAAAAGCTGGAGAAAAATATTATTTAATGAATCTTTAAAAATTAACCCCGTTGAGCCGGTCCTCATGAATGTTTTAAAACATGATCCTGAATTACTCGAACGGTTCGAAAAAAAGGTTGACGGAGTTTACTTTAACAATAAAATAATGTTAAAGCAGTATCATAAGAAAGTAAAAATTTATTGGTCAGAAAGTTTATGGAAACACTTAGTGCAAAAATACTTGGATCATCTTAATAACGTTGAGCATAATAAAGCCGTTATTCGTGCGTTATGTATTTTATTGAGTAAAGAAGACTTACGAAATATTTTACTTAAATATGCTCCTGTGGAAGAAAAAATAGATTGGAACGAAAATAATGAAAGTAATTTAATAATACGCCAAAATATCGCAAAAATTATGCATATAGCACGTCCGCAACCGTCACCTGAACTTATACTAAATTACTGCATGGGAGACTACTGTCCGTTTGCTTTACCCTCATTATACTCCATTTTTTCTAATTTAAATTCAGAAAATTCCCAAACATTCATACGAAGACTTCTAGATTCAAAAACTTCATTACAGAAACACGGCGTACGTCTTGCTTTTATCAAACTTTCAAAAGTGGAAGTAAAAAATATACTCGGCGAAGTACTTGCTGAAAACAAAAATATAAGGGTAAGGCAAGTAGCTTTCAAACTCACTTATAATCTCTTATGTAAAGAAAAAGATGCTGAGAAATCTAAAGCTATTTGGAATATTATGGATTCCTTTTTAGATAACATTACAGAAAAAGAAAACGAGTCTATTTATGAATTGTTATTGAAAGTGAGAGACGTTCCTATAGCAGTAGCGCCTTCATACTTTATGAAGAGTTACTATATTTTGAAAAATGCACCGGCAGATATATACGAAAACAACAAGTATGCCTTTGAGAATATGTTTATAAGTTATGCTCGAGAAATAATGGATCGACTGAACCCTGAATTCGTCACACAAGTATTATTACAATTTATAAATACTGAATTTTACCGTATGGATTACATTGATTCTAAATTAGAAGTCATGTCATCTTTCTTACTTAGTTCCGACAGTGAAGAATCACAAATGCAGAAGTATAATGATGTCATGTTTCCATTTCTTAAGAAAAGTTTTGAAAATTGGGAATGTAAAAGTAACTATTCCGTCAAGAAGATTTGTTACAAGTTGTTGAGTATCTTTCAAACGGATATTAAACATTACATCTACGAAAAGAAACAAATAATCCCTATTAAACTATTTAAAACGATAGAGTCAGAGTTAGTTAAAAATCTAAATTACACCAATAATTACATTTTACTGACAAAATGGCAAATAACTATAGCTTTCGTTAGTTATCTGGATAAATATAACGGAAACGATTGGGATAAGGCGTGTGAAGCCATTATATCTAGTTTTAGTAAGGAATGCACACAAATTTTAAAGAACCATTGTGAACAACTATTTTCAAATATCTATGTCCTTTTTGCTAAAACGATGGATAGTTGTATTGAACATTTACTTTCTTATCGTAATGAGCCTGTTACTGTTATGCTCAAAACAATGTTAAATGGTGAAACCAATATCCAAGTTTACCTGTGCGTGTTGAAAATAATGGAAAATTTCTATAGAAATAAAAATGATGAAGAAGTGAGTAAAGATGTTGAAGAACTTTTCAATATTATAGGCGACCACCCTTCACCTGAAGTACAAATTCACTACTATCATTGTCGCAACGTTCATTTAAAGTCAATTTCTGATATTATTTTAAATAAACAGGCTGAAGAAAACTAATCAATAGCCGAAAAAAGTATTTCTTTTTAGTTCTCTCTTATATTTAGTGTATGGAATACAATACACCCAAGCTTAAAGCTTGTTGTCATGTTAAGGTTTTGATATGAATTAAAACATACTAAATGTATTAATATCTGTTACTTCCATCCAACCCAGAAAAAAACTAACAAACTTTTAATGCTTCTAATTATTTTGACCTCAACTTCACAAATAAAGAGTAGATCTATCCTTTGGCATATAGGAAGGAAGTGGTTTTATTATAGCAGTATTAACTCTATATTATTCTCATTATTTTGTCTAAATCTGGTTTGTTAGTCAGATTAATAATTTTCGCTATGCACAATGGTACATTTAACATTGAAAGCACGACAAAAGTCTGTTTTACTAATTATGATTGTCTTTAATCTATTCTTCTTAAGAAATATATTTAAAAAAATATATTTACACCAAACGACTAATGTTCTTTGTTTTACTTTTTATATTCTAGTTTTATTATTTCTAAGCACTATTTTGTTAAAATGTTTATAGTAAGGAATGTTTACAGAAATTAAAGATATAAATAAACAAAATGTTTTATTAACTTACAGTAAGTAATTAAACCTAAGACCTACTCTTATATGAACATATAATTATGTATATTAAAATGAATACATTAACTTTTACATGGCCATGAACATTTATATAACATCCTGTCATATAGATAACCAATTTGAATATGGAAACTTTTTTTTACAAAAATATGAAATGAGAGTCCAAACACTGCATTAATTATTGCTGTAGCGTAGGATACCTTAATAATCATGTTAGTTATATAGTACAATACAATATTATACATGATTTATACTTTATATTATTAATAATCATAGTATGTATGATTTAGATAATGATCAAGAAAAACGTTAAGTCGTTTTTAAAGTACCTTTATGTTTACTTATACAAGTTACTTATAAATGGAAAAGAAACATCCACCACATTTATTGCAACACCTTCATTTTCACACCAAAATGATGTAAATATGTTTCATAAAAGTTGGGTTTAAAAACAATTAAAAGATATATATTTTAAAATAAACAAGACTGACCCTCAAACAAACCATACATAAAAATATAAAGCAAAACAAATTGTCTCTACTCTCCTAATTAATTTAATCAATACTTGTTTTTATATAGGTCAATAAGTACTAATGCAAAGTCAAATGTTGAAGTGACAAATAATGCAAATAGTATCTACAGTATGATTGCAATTAGTTTGGACTGTCGTTCCTTTTACATATTATTTTTCTTTCAAATTGCGTTTAATTTTTTAAAACAAAAATCATGATCTACAATTAAAACAATTTTCACACATTGTTGTCTTAATGTTTTTAACTGGGCCAGCATGCTTTTTATAGCACATCCTATTAATAACCTAAAGTAGTATGAACTTAAAATAAGTTGCTTGGAAATAGTCACTTAAATGAAATCCTGTATTATCTGGAATGAGCTCTGAAAGAGATAATAAAATTTTGAAATAAAGTTGCCTAAATATTAAAATTTGTCATGTATTTCAGTCATGTATAATAAAACTACACACATTTTTAGAATTACTAAATATATTGTCTGTAACTTGGATAATTTTCGTCATAATAAAAATTAGATTATTTATGGTAAATGGACAAATCACCCTCCCGCAGAAATAGAAACAAAAATGTTAAAAAATTTTTACAATCATTGAAACTTACTTACTCATTCATCATTATTGCACTCATCTGGTGCAGGTGTGTGCCAAGTCAATCTCTCCTCATAAAATTGTATGACAACTTGAGGACACCGAACATTTGCTTGTTTTGCTGGTACCAGGTCAGCTTCATCAGTTCCTTGCCATTTCATAAGGAACATCAATTCACCACTACTATCTGTAGCACCTGAAATGTAAAAAATATATATATTTTTAGATTAAAATAAATACTATACACATATATACCTACTATAACTTCAGATTTGGCAAAGTCTGGAGTACCTCTGACCATACAATCGGTTTTAGCACATTATAAGATTTTTTAAAGTTTAATTCCAAGATTAACTTGCCTTACCATGAAAAAGAGGAAGTAAAATGTATTTAAATAATTTTTACCTATAATTTTTTCTGGTTCTAAACCCCTGTCAAAGCCAGAAGCTTTTTTATCATCACTTTTGCTTTTTTTAGCACCTTTCAGATCTGGTGTTGCTGCAGATTTTCTTTTCTTGGTATCTTTGTCAATTTTGAGTGCAGTTTTACCTTCTGCAATATAGTGTACAATTATGATTATTACATGAGATAATCAGATAAAGAAAAAGTTGTTGCTATTGTTCACTTGGATTTATACAATTTAAACAATTTGCCAACCTGCTTCTTTCTTCTTTCTTGCTTCTTCAAAGGCTTGAATTAAATCTGGACAATCCAGATTTTCTTCTGGCTCCCAAGTGTTATCTTCATCACTGTAGCCTTTCCATTTCAAATAATACTCCACCTAAATATTATGTTTTGTAAATAACATCAAACTCAAATGTCAGTAGGCACACATAAACAATACCTATATAATATCTTCACAAAACAAATACCTTGCCATTTTTAATACGTCTGTCTAAAACTTTTTCAACCGAAAACTCTTCTTCACCTTCCGGTTCTGTACCATCCTTCTTTTTATCAGCCATCTACGACATTAATTTAGTAAAAAAAAATTAATAATGCAAACAATATTTTTAAAGACAAACTTTATGCTGTTTATTTTTTATGAAGTTATACAGTTATAAGAAAACTTATTCCTCTTTTTTAAAGTTTTTTATCATTACCAATACAAATATAACAACAAAATATAGTAGAATAAAGCTTTACCCGCCATTTTGATTTTACATCTAACCATACTTTTTGCCGCAATTTTATAAAATATATTAAAGATACTCTACAAAGGCGGCAATGATCGAATAAAATGTATACAAATATTACCTTTCAAAGCACTTTAACTTATATTTGATATTGAAACTAATTTACCGGTGTCCGTAACATACACACCATTTGCTAAAATTCCTATTTCCTGAATTGCTGACAGTTGACAAACGAAACGATTCAAACGATTATAGAGTATAGACCAAAGAGTATATATTATATACTGTTCATTTTATAAGGTAACTACAGATAAAAGCTATATTACAATAATGTTTTTTCTTTAAGCAAATAATATGTAACTTGTTAAAACATAATATACAAATACTCCATAAAAGTATGAAAACCATTTGTAAAATTGTATGTTGATAGTAAATTATATTGTATAACTTTTTCTACTTTTAAACATATTCCTTAAGTTGGATTGGTACCCACTCTACTTATTAGAATTAAGTAAGCATTTAATAGGCTATTTTATATATATTTTTGTCTAATTAGTATGTTAATATTAGTAATACTCATTATACTAATTGTATTTTTTATTAGTAACCGGTAACCCTTTTATATCAATTTGATAGCCGGTTGTAATTTTTACAAAAAAAATATTTAAATTACTAAATTGATACAGTAGTTTTAAAAATACAATTTAAATGAATCTTGTTTTTTTATAACATCGTATCATATCATATTACTGACACTAGCAACTCTTTCAAAATTTTTGTTCAACAGTCAACACTAGACGGCGCTAGTAGGTGAAGACTAAAGTCACTGCAACTATTTTTCAGTGCCTACTCGAAGGAAAGTAAATAGATTTCTTTAAAAATACAAAGAAACCAATGTTTTAATGTTAAGATGAGGTATATGTGATAATGTGTTGTTTATGTGAGTGAAACTAGTGATGCGAATAATTAAACTAAGTGCCATACAAAACAAAAAGCTATCATCGCGTTCTATACCCAACGCCATTTTGAGGCGAATTTTTGTATTGTAAGTGCCAAGTATTTCGCAATATTTTCAATTTACACCCCCATCAGAGGGTGGTGTATGAAGATATTCAAATTGGTGAATGTAAAAACAATATCTGTGGGCGGCGACCCAATACTAGAACCATCGGAGACGAGTGCTGCGAACATAGATGTCCTGAGGTAGGTTGGTGTCAATCTTCTTCTTATTAATAATTGGATTAATTTTACATACATTTTGCCTTTTAAGTTATGAGCGCTTGCAGTGCTAGTGAAATAGCATTAGCTGTAGTTTTCGACGAAATAGGTAATTGAAGGAAAACATGGCGATGTCTGTTATCGGTATCGTTTCCGACTTTCGCAGATAGCAGTGGCGGAGGATGGCCCCGGGCGGCAAGAGCGTTCTAATTAAGTGACGGACACCGCCGGCTTACAGCTGGCGCTAGCTGTAAGTCATATTTAACAATTACGTTGCTTTTATAACACAAAGTTTCCAAGTAGAATTCAATAGTATGTATATATTTTTCATCAATATACTGTATATTCCCTTAAGAGATGGACTTATAAATCCATTGGTGTTAAATATTTTTAGAAAAATATGGAGTGATATTCTGAAAATTAACTCATACAGCTCATAAGAATATTCAATGATAATCAAAAAGTTTGGTTTTCCTAAGTCCAACTAAAGTAATATACATGTATAAGTTGAGTACTTTTTTTTAGAAATATAAGTCTACTTTGACCAAATTCATTTGGAAGATTGATC
The DNA here is from genome assembly GCA_026213755.1 of Eurema hecabe. Taxonomy (NCBI): domain Eukaryota; kingdom Metazoa; phylum Arthropoda; class Insecta; order Lepidoptera; family Pieridae; genus Terias; species Terias hecabe. The sequence continues at coordinate 5,125,622 of JADANM010006423.1, forward strand.
ACAGAATTAACACTAAACATATCACACATAACCTAAAATAACTACATTTAAAGTAAATAGATTATAAATCCTTCTATTAATATATACAATTTTGATATAGTATAAATAATTGCAGAAAAGGATGCCTCGTCCAGGCAGTCTTAAAGATCCCGACATAGCAGAGTTATTTAGTAAACATGACCCTGAGAAGATCTTTGAGGATCTCCGAGAGATTGGACATGGATCTTTTGGTGCAGTGTATTATGCTCGCTGCAATCTCACCAAAGAGATTGTTGCTATTAAAAAGATGTCCTATTTGGGAAAGCAAAGTGAAGAGAAATGGCAGGACATTTTAAAAGAAATAAAGTAAGTAAATTTAGTTAAAGGTAATAATTGATTTTGTAAATCTACTTTACAAGTAATTGTGCAACTAAGTAGATTAATATTATGGAATATAGCAACATCTTAATTTATGACAAATAAACAACTCTGCTATAAAATAAATTTCTGTTTAAACTAATAAAATAATGGTAAAATTGCTAGAATGAAAGAAATTTTAAATGACCTATATAGCCCAGCCTGAGATGTTATGAAAACAATTTTGTTTTTCAACACAAACAATTGATTTGGAATTGAGATGTAAAAAATATTAATTTAACAGATTTCTCAAACAATTGGAACACCCAAACACCATTGAATACAAGGGGTGCTACAAGCGAGAGCATACAGCATGGCTTGTTATGGAGTACTGTGTGGGATCTGCTTCAGATATCATTGAGGTAAATTATATTTGTACAACATTTGTTTTTTATGTACACAGTGTATCAAAAATAGATCTCTGAAAATCCTATGTTTTGGGAATTAGCTACTAAAATGTCATTAATGATGATAACAATTTAAAAGTGTAATCTTTTTAAATTAAAGATATATAACTATTATTTTATAAAATCAAATGCTTAGGGAGCTGCTTTAAGATTTATTTATGTTTAATGTTTTTACATATTTTATCTTATGTTATTTAATCTACTCATAACTGAGCAATAAATCTGAACCTTTAAAACTATTCTTATAAGCGTATAAACATCGATAATACTAAATAAACCTCATCTCAGGAACTACGAGTCATATTTATATTTTTTGTATTTTGGTTGCTATGTTAATAAGGTGTTTAACTTTACGCTAACATTTATTAGGTTTGCTAAACTCTGCTTGGTATTCATTATAATTTTTATCAAAGGTTTTTAAGTTCCGAGAATGTTTTACTTTATAAAAAAGAACCAACATACCTTAGAAGATATATGAGAAAGTGTGACTATTGTTTTGTTTTTGTAGCTTTTATTGAGTTGTGGAAACATGACTAGATGCAAAAAGAATTTCCTCGTGATTCCGTTATTGTATACGGTTCAGAGACATCGAGTTTCTTTTCGTAACGTAATCGCGTATGCATAAATATAAATACATTTTCGTTTATGCTCAGTAATGACTAAGTATGCATATTATATGATTTACAAAATAGTATGATGAATGAATGTATTAAATACTAGCTGTGCCAGCGATTTCGCCCGCGTAGAAAAGGGACTTTGGGCAGCATTTTTGAAAATGCCTAACCCGCGCCAACAAACTTTCAGCAAGTTCCGTGATTCTTTGCCATAACTTTTTTATTTATCAACCGATTGACATGAATTAAAGACTGAATGTTAAGTGAAGCTTACCACAATATATAATTGAAAACCCCATCTAGATAGTATAAGCCGTTTCTGAGATTAGCGTGCAAAAACAAACGGACAAACAGACAAAAATTCCAAAAATCATTGTTTTGGGTTCTATTGCATTAATAAAAGTCTCCTATAATATTTTTTTCTCATATATCTTTCATGTACAGACAGCGACTCGTTACGTTTTTATTATATGTATTGATATAGATGTATCTGCTCGTATATAGCTGATATGCATGTCTGTCAATCTTCCAAGACTTGGTATTCGAAGGATTATTTTGTTTCTTTGAAGCTTAGTTACATCATATAAATGCAATTTTATTTTTATACCGAATAATATCAAATGAAAACAATAAATTAATACTCATATCCTACATTAATTTAATTTATTTCGTGTGTCATTTTTTCATTGAAATTTGTAATCTACTAAGATCACGGTTCTTTTTGAGTCATCAACGTAATATGCACCCAAATATATCTGATAGATATGAATTAGGTATTAGTAATCAATACCCAAGAAGAAGGTAATCTCTTACGATACAGCTTAACATTATAAAATGTATTGCAGCCGCGTAACCTCGTTCCCGTCTCAATGCCGGAATTTAAATATCCTATGTCCTAATCTGGATTAACACAGATTAGATCTTAGGTTCCATATATCACCATGCCAAATTTCAGTCAAACGAATTCAGAACTTACTAATAAGGCCACAAACATGCTTAGATACATCCTCTCAAATTTTCGCGTTTATAATATAAGTATATAGGATAATTCATGGCGCAAAATAAACATTATTCAAGTTTTTACATGCCTAAAATTAGTTACAATTATTTTCTTAGGTTACTTATAAATTTTATATTTTTTATCTGCTGCCGTGTGAACATTATATTCAATTATCGCAATTCATATTTTTTGTATTTTCGGTGCCTGTACAATGCTTTCGTTATAGTATAGAGTAATTTAAAATATTATCCAATTTCATGATCGAAATAAAACATCTTTCAATGATTTAAATAAAACAAATTTGTTTTCATAAAAATTAATTTAAAATATATATACAATTATAGGTTCATAAGCGACCATTGCGCGAAGAAGAGATCGCGGCAATATGCGAAGGAGTAGTTTGTGGGTTGTCCTATCTGCACAGCCTGGGTCGAATACATCGCGACATTAAGGCTGGCAATATCCTGCTCACGGAGAACGGGACAGTGAAGCTTGCCGACTTCGGCAGCGCCAGTATTAAATGCCCGGCCAACAGTTTCGTGGGCACACCGTATTGGATGGCACCAGAAGTCATACTGGCCATGGATGAAGGAGAGTACGACGGAAAGGTTTGTCGCTGTCAATTTTGTTAACGCTACGAATTATATGCCAATGAAATTTCACTATTACTTTGGTTATGGACAATTTCTTTAAATACATAATAAGATGCTTTGAGAAATATCCAATTTAATACAGCATAATAAAATAATGTAATGGCTGAGTATTATACTTATTTAACAGAGATTTATTATTATTAACATAACAATAATTACAATCATGTACACATATTTGGAAGGTTTTACAATGAATTAATTATTTGTTAATGTTTAGGTGGATGTGTGGTCACTCGGAATAACCTGTATTGAGTTGGCTGAAAGGAAACCACCTTATTTTAATATGAACGCAATGTCTGCCCTCTACCACATTGCACAGAACGACTCGCCAACACTACAAGTAAGTTGATTACTCTCTAACTTTAATTGTAGTATTAAGTGTTTAAAGTTAAATACTTGTTAAGGTAATTGGAAAAATTGTATCTTTGCCATTTTTTTATGTAATTTCTCTTTTCTAGGCTCCAGAGTGGACGGACACATTCCGTTACTTCGTCGAGGCGTGTCTACAGAAGAACCCACCAGACCGACCCTCATCCACCAAGCTGCTGTCACACCCCTACATAACACGCCCTCGCTCCCCCAACGTGCTCGTGGACCTCATACAGCGGACAAAGGCTGCTGTCAGAGATTTGGATAACTTGAACTATCGCAAGATGAAAAAGATCCTGATGGTAGATGCTGATAATGAAAGTGCGATCGGTAAGTGTATTAATTTTGTGAGAAAAGTTTTGTTTTGATAGGTCAAAATTACACTTAAGACAAGCTGGTTTAACCAGGCAACCTGTACATTGAATTTATAGTCTACTCAAAAATTGAGTGGCAAATTAGTTTCAGAGATATAGATTACCCCTTACAAATTATTAGCTTGTGTATTGTATACTCGTAAGTATAAAGTTATTATTATTTATTATTTCTTATTAAATCTCATATTCTATTATAAAGTTCTTTAAACTAAATATTAATCCACAGGCGATAGTGAGGAGGCTACCGAAGAGCCTTCAGGTGGGGATAGTTCTAAATCAAACTCCGCTACATCAGAACACAGTGTGGCTGGTGCATCTAGCCAAAGCTCGTCTTCTGGCAGTTTAAGGAGAAGACCACATGCTGTTAGTACATTTTTCGTATTGAAAATAACAACTACATATTTTTTCATCATTTACTTCATCTACTTCTTTTTTGAGTTTAGTGCGTAAGGCATATAAAATTGTATACATATAAAATTATTATGTGGATAAAACAATTTATTAAATAAGACTTAATTTAATATATAACGGCATAAACTATTTTCAGATGAATGCTAATCACCAGAACCAACAGCAACAGCCTTACCAGCCATACAACCACCAACCCTCGCATCAAACGAGGTATATATTTTCATGTTAATTGTTTTGTGTCTGTACCTATGCTTCTTCGCTTTGAATGTTTGTAGTTAAAATGCTAGTTTTAGTAGATTCAGTTGGAATATGTTATTGTTTCATATTATTATTTTGTATTTTCTTAATATTTCGTAAATTTTAAAAAATTGTAGTATGAAATCTATTACATGTAAAATACTTTCCTTGCTAGAAAGTTTAATAATAATAGTATTTCACTATGTGTTAGCACTAGTTAGTTGTGTTATTAGTATTAGTAACCGCTTTAGCGCACCGCTTGCGATCTCGCACTATCCCTCCATATTCCTTGCAGAGCACGCACGCACTCGCGCACGCGCACCCACACGCGCACACGCACACGCAAGCGCTGGTATAATTCATGTTGGTGTTTACGCAGAGGCGACAGTCCCGCGTCGCACGACGACTACGTGAACAGGGACGTGGTGCGCGACTACGCGAACCGCGACTCGCTGTGCGACGACTACGGCGACGACTACGCCAACCGCGAGGCCATCCGCGAGGCGCAGCGCGAGCGCGAGCGGGAGCGCCACGCGCACGAGTACCGCGAGTACGTGAACGCGCCCGCCGCCTGGTGCCACGACAGCGCCGGCGACGACAACCGCAACACGCAGCGCCGGCAGACGCACAGAGGTCCGACAATCTATCTTATCTTATACACAGAACTGTCGGTTTCAATCGCTTTACAAAATCTAAATCAATATTTTAATAAAGTCTATGTTATATTAACTTTTAAGTATAATATTAATATTACAATATTTTTCATCAAAATAAGTAATAATAAGTTGACCCAACTTTTAAAAGCTTTTGCATTTGAATAAAAATTCAGTTTAATAAGACAATTGTTTTTTCCAGGTGTTAGTAATAATGTATCGGCGGCGATATCATTAGTGTCTGAACACGGCGCAAACAATTTCGCTACGATAAGAACTACCAGTATTGTTACTAAGCAACAAAAGGAGCATAATCAAGTGAGTTCAATGTTAAATGTTTATACTTATGTATGCTTATTTGAAAAAGTTTAAAAAGTTTGGCTAATTTCATAAGTTTTGTATCGAGAGACGAGACTATAAATTGTAAATTGTTATTTCACAGGAGATGCACGAGCAGATGTCTGGATATAAGCGTATGAGGCGCGAGCACCAGGCGGCGCTGCTGAAGCTGGAGGAGCGCTGCAAGGCCGACGTGGACGCGCACAAGGCGCAGCTCGACCGCGAGTACGACGCGCTGCTGCAGCAGCTGTCGCGCGATCTCGAGCGGCTCCAGGTGCGACATACACACACACACACAATGTTCATATATATACGACAACAAATTCCTCCATAAAGTAGAACTTGAACGACTAGCGATTTTAATTTACACAATATGTTTTTACAGACTAAACACGTACAAGAGTTGGATCGCAAGCAGAAGCAGAACGCAGCAGCGGAGAAGAAACTGATTAAGGATATAACAGCGCGGCAGGAGCAGGAGAGGAAGGCGTTTGAGGCGCAACGCAAGCGCGAGTACAAGGCCAACAAGGAGCGGTGGAAAAAAGAGCTCAGCATGGACGATGCAACGCCCAAGCGGCAGCGGGACGCTACCTTACAGTATGTGGCCTTATCTATACACTTTAAAATTGTAGATTAAGTTATATCGGCAAGTGAAGCTATCAAACGGTTATCCGGTTTTTTATTAAATACTACAAAATTAATTTTATGTTTACTATATTGCCTTTTCAAATGATTTTACCACTTGGTAGGTCTCAAATAGCATATTATTCTCTAAAACTTCAAATCTAAGTATGTAATCATTAATTGTCTATAAATTCGTGGCTCCTAAAAAAACAGTTTTTATTAATTGTATGTATGTATTTTCGGAGCCTGGGTAATTTTTTAATGTTTGTAATTGAGTAGCAATAAACACTCATTGTATCAACGAACAGATCACAAAAGGACAACATGAAGCAGGCGGAGGCGGCGGAGGAGGCGCGGCTGGTGCGCTCGCAGCGCGAGTACCTCGAGCTCGAGCTGCGCCGCTTCAAGCGCCGCCGCATGCTCGCGCTGCACCACAAGGAGCAGGAGCTGCTGCGAGAGGTTACAGCAATGCTTAATTACAATATAATATAGTAGCTCCTATACTTGCCAATATAATATAGTAGCTCTTACACTTGCCATTATAATATAGTAGCTCTTATACTTGCCAATATAATATAGTAGCTCTTACACTTGCCATTATAATATAGTAGCTCTTATACTTGCCAATATAATATAGTAGCTCTTACACTTGCCATTATAATATAGTAGCTATTATACTTGCCAATATAATTTATTAGCTCTTATACTTCACTTCGTCAGTGGTCATAACTTGGCCTCTGTCGCCAATCTTCTGCAAATGATATTTCGTTTTAAATAAGGTCTATTGAGAACGAAATAAAGTAAGGATGTATCCTAATAGCTGGCATTATTTTTAAATCTAGTAAAAAATGTGACACAAACAAAAGATATTTAAATAATTCAAATTACAAATGTTCTTTGCCTTTGTATTTTTTAATTTAATTGACTAAACTGTTTCTTTCAATATAAATAAACACTTTTCTAGGAGCTAAATAAACG
>JADANM010006423.1:5158278-5171465 GCA_026213755.1 Eurema hecabe
GGAAAGATTTGTATGTAACGAATAAACTCAAAAAGTACTAGACCTATTTTACTAATTCTTATCACTGAGTAATATAGGTTATATTCAGTACTGTGTGTATTAAATATGCGAAAAGTGACTGGCAAAATATTTCGCGATTATCCTAATTATTGAGAAGAATAATAATTAATTAATTTAATCCATTCAAATTCATTCACTTAATATTTAGAAGGGACGTAGCTTAGGTACCGTAGAGGTGTACTTAGAAAGGAATTCCCGAAATTCCCACGGGTATGGGAATTAGCGGGAAAGTCCTTTTCTATGAAAATAACGCTTGAAATTTGACATGCAGGTACCTTAGTAAACTTAAAACATAGTTACAACAGGATATTGCAAAATTCTCAAGGGAACGCGAGTTAGCTGGAAAAAAACATTTGTATGAAAAAATCTAAAATGAGGATAGGTAGGATACGTACAACGTGAACGAAGTCGCGTCGGGTCATTTAGTGATATGATGGCCGGCCAACTATGTTTTAAAAATTTATTTATAAACACACCACATTTTTTAAACCTACTACTACTATTGCGGTTGTACGTTGTCATGGTTACTAGTAACTTAAAACTGAGGCATTGCTCAAGTCGACTTTGTAACAGGTACTATACATACATACCTTATTGACATACATATAAGGAGTAGAATAATTTCGTTTTATCTAATGTGTATATAAGAACATGTTACTTAGTGGGATTTAATGAACGCTACACGTAGGTGTAGGTTTATTTGTTACAATTAATTAAGCATTTTAGTTTTGTATATTTCCTTGTGCTACGTTGATGTGAAAAATTGGGGAAAAAAATCATATAGCTATTTTTCTTTAATAGAATTGTTTAACTAATCAAATGTCAAATTAATATTTTGACGTTGTGCATGTTTTCAATATTATATTATAAAAATTGACTCTAATAAGAGTTGTTGACAGGATAATAATCCTGTCAACGTTCATCAGAAAGCAAAAAGCTGAAATTGAACATGTATTTTAATATAAACACGGAATTTCCTGTTATTCATATTTCACTCCTGTGGCTTTTCCTAGTACATATATTTGATTAAACTCAACGAATAAATAAACAAGTATTTTACATATAAAAATGTTTTTCACTAGCCGTGCCCCGTGGTTTTAAACGGGTAATTTACGTTTCAGGGGCAATACCGTGATCAATAGTAATCTAAGTGTTAAACCAGGGCTTAAACTACCTACATGCCCAATATCAGCCAAATACATTTCGTAGTTTTGCGTGAAAGAGTAACAAACATACAAATATTCATAAATTTTCACATTTATACTATTAGTACGATATTACTACATAATATATGTATGAAAATGAAAAAAAAAACCCGAAAAGCTTGTATTCCGGGAGCAGTTCTCTTATAAAAAGTATACTGTTTTAATACAGTGTCTTTACTATCAAATCTATTAATCCACTCAGTATATTTTTGCGTTAAAGGGTAAGATTTTATTAGATTAATCTTAACATTTTTTCAGTTCACATTTTTATATTGTAGTATTAGAAGGAAAGAGTCAATGTACACGTTTATTCGATTTTGAAATGTTTACAATTCGCCACAGATGTCCTATTCCTTGAAAACAAGTATAAAGTGGTATCCTAATTGGCTATCTTTACATTTCGCGACATCTGTGTCGGCTTCTTACAGAAATCAGTTGACCCCATTATAATATATAGGGTAATGCTAATGACTTAAGTATATTTCAAATTTAATTGAAACTAATTTGTTATGTAATTAAAAGCTTAAAACTCATATTAAAATATCCATTTTGGTACAATAGTACATTTAGTTTCGAGATTTGTTAGATATAATCAGATATGGTTGCAAGATAAAAACTTGCAGATACGGGCCGTTGCAAACAAAATAATACGGCCGTTGAGGCGCGTATATCGCGTATTTAGCAACATTTGACACACTTACTACTAGCATAAAAGGCAATGATAAATCGACTGTTGACTCCTTTTACAATTATACCTACTTATTTTAAGGACAATTTTCTGGGGTTTTAAACGTTAAGAGCTCTTCTATACTAGTAATTTTTAGTGTGCAAGTGTGCACACCGATTTGCTTAACTTCTAACTGCCCTTAAAATAAACCATCTGGAGACTTTCAGTGGACTAAAAAGACATTGAATTGAACATTATTAGAAATATCCCTATATCTCATATAAGGAAATCTTCGTATACATAAATAGCATTAAAGCGAATAACAACTTACCTTCATTTTCTAAATCTAAAGAGGTTTCCCTCTTAACGCACATGGTGGAATGTTCACATTCCCTTAGGAACTTGTCGCTGCTGTCGAAACTCTCGCAAAGTGGAATTCCTTCGTAATTCTGCTCCGGCGCACACACGAAACAATGGATTGATGATGACACTGCAAAGTTTAATAAAAATATGAATTATTTATCGAATGCGTAGGTTCTGAACATATAGAATGCGTCATCTGTATCAGAATAATAACAATAAATCTTATATTATGATATTTAAATATTAGTTAAATTTCGTCTTTATTGATAAAAATATAATTCTCCAAATCGCTGATATATTATTGTGAATCGTAATACTAGATTGTAAAACATAGTATGTAATTTAGTTTAATTTTTTCGTACTTTTTGTAATTAGTCTTAATCTATTCCTTACATTTATAGTTGAAAACTTGTGTATTATAATATAGTTTATTAGTTATCTCATCGGCTACGTATTAGCAGAATCGATTTATTATAATCACATAATAGATTAATGATACCTACTAAAGCTCTAGTTTTAATTACGAAGTTGTGAATACTGGGTCAAACCTTAATATTCAAAGAGTATTACTCCCTATGGGAAGATGATGTCATTTTCACCGGTAGATAATAATAATTCATATTTTAATATACCCTAGACAATCTAGGTTGAACTAGATGGAATTCATCTGCATCGCTTTAATGGATGCTTAAATGGAATATTATAAGGAAAATATTACGTACTAGCGGGCCCAACGCGACTTCGTTCACGCTGTACACATCCGACCCGAAACCTTATATCCTAAACCTATTTTTTTTTGCTTAAGAACCATCCTCGTACATCCAGCAATATTCTAAAAAAAGAATTATGTAAATCCGTCCAGCTGTTATCGAGTTTTGCGCTTACCAACACATTTTGCGATTTATTTTTATATTACGTATTTGGTAAAAGTTTCTGACATTTTAAATCTATAATTATATATTAGTACTGTATATAGTGTTGTGGCCGTAAAGTTTTTGGTGGGACGTATCACGTAATATTTGATAATCTCTATATTTAGTTAACCTTTTAGTGTTCGTGAAATCCGCTGGAGTAACGGATAATTACTTCTATAAAATATTAAAATATGTAATTTAAATGACACGGCAAAACGCTATTTAAATGCCAACACGTTTTTAAAGAAATATCAACAATTAATAAGATAGACTAATTTATTAACTTTAGCAACATATTTATATTCCTAGACTTGAAACAGATGCTAGGATATTTGTATAGTCTAGCATTGATTAATCTATGCCCCGCCTGGTCCCAGTTCGATAACCGTATAATGCGTTCTTTTGCGCTAGCAAATATTTTGACTCATAATATAAAATGTGATTAGCTGAAGCTAGTTTGACTTTTTCGTAGGTGATGGAAGTTAAAGTAAAAAGCGATGTCTCGCAGATTTAACTACGTAAAACTTATCCTTGCCTTTTCGATATTTTTCTATTAAAACACCTTTGTCTTTTACGATAACGGTGGCTTCTCATTGAAAAAAGAACTTTTAAAAGCAACGCAATAAACAGTTTTTTCGTAAAATATTAGATACGTACGATTAACTTTACTACAGCGAAATATAATATGTTCAGACAAAACATATTCGCTATATTATATTGGCTATTAGTGATATTGACATGTTGTGTTGAAAAATGTGGCGCTAGCTTTTACGACCACCAGAACCACAATTAATATAATCACATTGTTTCACCAATTAATTTATGTCGCCAATTTAATCATGCCGTTTTTGTTAATTAGTTCTTTCGCCGTCTGCTCTTCATTTTACTTAGCTTGCCATTTATATTTGGCTGTTCAACGTTTAGATTCAATAGGATAGGTTTTATTATTTTTTCAAATTCATTTTGATAAGTTATTATTTTAATAGCATATCGTACGTATCGTACACAAAATTTTATCTTGAAGAGGTTTTGATTCAGTATTAGTAAAAAAAATCGTATTTAGATATACTTTCCGTCAAAAATGTGTCATAATTAAGTAGGTCAAACTTCGATAATAATTAAAAATTCGTTCGCGTGTCCTGACGATTATCATAACTGTATTTCATGAATAGTTAACATTTTGAACTCTTCGTCGCGGAACGAAAATTAATAAGTTGTTGCATATGTTTGTTTAATATTATTATGTTATGTTTCCTTATGAACTTACATATGAGCTGCAAAACTAATATTGTTGTAAAAATTAAATAAATCTCTAAAGCTGATTTGTTTTCTAAAACTTTATGCATTATAAATATTGAATGAATAAAGCGAGGTCGTCATTAATCAATAAATAACAGAATATTGTGTTAAGGTTTCGAAGCGGTATAATTCCATCTTTGTAGTCTTGTTCATCCTACTTATAAATTTGAATAGAATACAAATTACATTTGAATTTTATTATTGTCCGTTAGCCCATTAAATTTGTACCGGTGTATGTCATTGTGCCACTTATACTTTGTATATTAAAAACAATTAAACACTTACGTTTCCAAAACATCGCTAACACCAAACAATGCAGAAGCAACTCCATGTTAAATCACTTCGCTCGCCACTTTAAAGTTCTTAGTTAACGTAAAATAAATAAACAAACTAGCATCAAAGTCACTACACTACGTACGAGTAAGTGTCGAAATTACGCTAAGTGCGGAGCGCCGACTTACGCGGTCGCGCGCCGGACGCATATTGCCCCATGTGCTTCGAACCTCCGACCCACTGAAACCGCTCAACTCGTGATTCACGGGAAGTGTACGAAGCGGCAGAACGGGCCTTGTCTAAATATCAAAGGAATAAGGCTGTCGGACGCGCGCGCCGCGCTCGCGGTCGTGGTGAATCAGCCGGTCGATGCTGGCGCCGGCGCATTACTAGCTCACGTTTTGGCGGTCCGCTAAAGAATTTTTATTTTTGTTACAATACGCCGACGATTCGTACAATGTTTTGTTTTTTATCAAAGCGCGCGTCATACGCGATTGATAGTGGCCATTGTCACATTGAGCATATAAATATTGTAGTTTATTGAACGATTTCCACAGGGAACTTGCTCTTGCTCTAATTTTTTTATTGCTACGTTTATGTTTGCACGAAAATTGGGTGAGGCGTTCAATTAGCATAGAAATGAAACAACGTGCAGTTTGCATCGCCCCAATGTTTAGTGCACTATTGACCATGACAAGTTAAAATTACTCAACTTTTGAATCGATCTGTTTCCAATGATTCATGATTCTCGGATGTATGAATTTTGACTTTACTAATTTGTTTGGAGTATGATCATTACATTTTTCGAGCTAAGACGTTTATTGAGTCATATTAATATTGAAATTACTATTTTCGTCTTATAAATAGGTATAGATATTTATTAAAATAAACCCAATTCAGAGGTAGATAATAAGTTAATTAAGAAAAAATAAGTTTCTTGTCTGAGAATACTTTCCGGCGTTCCGATGACGGCTTCAAGGTGCGTGGAAGAACACGGTCATTATTTTCTAGTCAGAAGTGACACAAGTTGCGCGTATAATCGACTTTAAGTATACTCAATGCACCCTATAGAGTATACATATAAAAATACCTTACAAAAGGCCAGATTTGATACATTTTATTACCCTCTGAACTCAACATAGTTTAAATGAAATATTTAATAACCTTAAACTCTAAATGAGCATCAAGTATACAGTTGCGAAATACTCCCCTCGATATCAGCCGGCCACTTCCTCTCCACAGTGTAATATGTCCATGTGATACAATCAATATGACCATTTTTATGACACACGTGAACTGTATATCTATGTGTTTTGGTACCAATTTGCTGATTCATTTTATTTGCCATATGTTGAAGAGTACATCTAAAATTTTAAAATTATTAGTAAATTTGTGTGACGAAATTTTTAAAGAATTAGAATTTAAAGCTGTAGTTTTTTCAATGCGCAATAATTCCCGGAACTATGGTCCGATTCAAAACGTTTGTGTATGTCGTAGCTACGTTCAATAAGACGAAGATGCTTTAACAATAAATTTCCAATTAAGGAATCCGCAGAGCGAAGCTAGTATTCAATATTTTGGACGTAGCAATAATCCACATTGATAGCTTGCAATTTGTCCAACCTGGAAATTATTTAAGCAATCTACTCGTCAACAGAGAAATCGTTAGTTTGAATTAAAAATTTATTCAGCTGAACTCATTGAAAGAGGTATTGTATCACTTGTATGTTACCAAAGATGTGTCGAACATAATATAAAATTAAATGACACATCATTCGCCAAAGTTCACAAAACAATGACCCTTGCGGAGGTCGAAAACCTTTGGCGACAAAGGAAAAACAGATTATTGTGTCTAAATTTGTTTACAATTTATTAATGCTCGATTTGTTTAATCGAAAGGGTATTAGGGTTATTGAGGCGTGTCAAGTGTTTATTTTTGTTCCAATGCTTATTAATAAATAATTCGATGAAATTAAATACAGTTAACTCTTGTGGATGGTTTTTAATCACCTTCTGAACGTGTAGGTCGATCTCTATTGCGTGATAGGATATATAGAGAGATAGATAGGAGGAATAGGATACTATTTGTAATTTAGTACAAAGAAAACTATTTTTTAATTTATGAAATTACTTATAAATAACGACGCAATGTAAAGTATCAATTGATTTGTCGCTTTTAAAAAAGACAGAGACCTTCTGGTTAACATCCTTAGTGCTTCCTGTTGTAATATGTAATGAAAGTGGCGTACAAAGACTGCATTGTTTCCTTTTGTTTGGAAACGTTTTTTATTATTTATGGTTAAATAAAGTTTTGGTAATACAGTATTAAATTTAATCTTGATATCTATTCTTACGTTATTATATTTTTAAAGAAATGTTTGTTTTGTTACGTTTTGATCTATAAACTCCGTACTGTTGTTGTAACTTCAGAACGGATTTAGATAAAACTTTACAGTAATATAGTTTTATTTATATGCGGCTCTACTCCGAATACAATCGTTGTCGATTTCGAAAAAAATAGATTCCACTTACCGAGTTATGGAATTTCAGCCATTCTAATAAAGAATCGGATCATCAGTTCATTGTATTATTCTTTCAACATCAACAAAAAAGTTTTTACTTCTTTTCGAAGCCGCTCAAATTCTGTATCGAAACTAGTCAAAATCGACGTCGATTGCATTCGGAGTAGAGCGACTGAATATCATAAGGGCTGAGTATGAAAATCGTGATTTTCCTGAATAAGTGAAGGATTTATAACTATATAAATAGTACTGCAAACCTATATTGATTAACGCATAGTTATGACCTGCGCTATATTCTACTTTAATCACAATGAATGGAGTTAATGACTATAGTTTTATACGTCACATAAAAGTCGTGAAGTTTATAGATGTCTGATGTTGCCCTACCTTACATACTCGTAATAGATAGGGGATGTTGTTTGCCTATCATTTTAATTTATTTACAAATGTTGGCTTTTATTTTTCGTTAGTATTCATTGAGATTTGACCGATCAATAGTTCTTTATACGTACGTAATGTTCAATAATAAACATTTTCTTATCAATACAAATAATTGTATTGTATTGATAAGATATATTATGTATAAACATATGATAGGCCAAAATAAAACCTAAAACAAAAATTAATTAAGTATTCTAATTCAGTATTCCGCCGCTGTCTGGGTTGGAATAGGTGCGCCTTTAGGTCATATCGTGATCCAATCCAATTTTGTATAACTTCACAAATAATGGAGATATTTGAAGTTGACGTTCATTTAAATTAACTATGCAAGATTCGTTATTACTGTTAGCTCTAAAGTCTAAAGCGTGGTTTCCCATGTGGAAACTAACGAATATTGAAGCGCAAATCAAATTTAAGTACGTCTCAACCCCAATACAAATCTGTCCTATTTTTTTTATTTGATGAAGTGGGGAGACGAGCTGGACGCACTCTTGATGGTAAAAGAAACGCCAGCCCATAACTAACGCCGTGCTACCCGGAACTTTGCTCTAAAGCCCAGCTCCGGACAGGGTGCACTACACCGACGCCCAGTGATCTCTCTGGCTACAGTGCCCTTCAGACCAGAGCACAGTGATATTTGCCCATTACTGTTCAGGCGGTAGAATGTCTGGCACTGTGTCTTCCTCCAAAGAGTGAGATTTACTTAGAGCAGTAGAATGTCGGTTCTCAAATGTAAACAATATAGTTATCGGGTGCTTCTATAATGGGGTCATGATAATTCAGCTTAATGGTGTTTTTATCTAATAAAAAAAATTATGTTCTAATAGCCGTTCGTTATTATATAATATGCGGTAGTTAAAACTTAATCAATTTTAAAAGAGTAAACATTTGATTTAAATACTTCCTTAGCGTAAAAACTCACATATTAATTACATATATACTTAAACTATTCTACTTTTATTCAAACACTAGTTGTGCCTTTCTGCGCTACGGCATAACTCCTAACATAGTATGAATTATTTAAATCAGTCTAGTCTTTCTCGAGTAGTTAAATAAAGTCCAAGACATTATTATTGACGCAGTAATAAACTTTTCTATTCATATCCAGGCCAGGGGTAGCACAACTGCTTTCTTCGCGAAGGGTTTGATCCCCACACCGGAAAAACATATTTGTAATTAACATTTGTGTTTTTCTGGGGTTTGGCTGTTGCTATGTATTGTATGTATGTATTTACAAAAGAAAAATATGTACATGTAATCTATTCCGTTACCTAGTTGCCATAACACCAGCTTCTGCCTAGCTTGGAACTAGATAGCGCTGTGTATAAATGTCCTGAAAATATTTATTTTATTTTTTATTATATAATTTTATTTTCTATATTATGTTTATGGTACAGAAAATTATTATGGAATGTTTAAAGAAGCTGTTCTTCCCGATTTTAAGTAAAGTTTCAGAAAGTAGCTTTTATTGGATTTAATTTTTAATTAAATTTCAATCTTAATCTATCGAGTATACTTATTGTACACCCTTTTTACATCATCTCGCTTGTATTCTTCTCTGGTTAAAACGCTTCTTTCATTGGAAAGATGGATTCAGTGATATTTAGGTTTATTGAGTTTAAACAGGCGGACGTCACATATCACCTCATTCGTAAATAAATATAGATAGGTAATATATCTATAGAAATAAATATATAAAACATTTACCATTGAATTTTTTCACAATCATAATATCGAATATTCTTTAAAGTATGTCCCTTATATAATGTTCTTAGCAATCTTTTGTCAATAATAGAAAAACAGAGAAACAAACACACATTTAATTTTATTAACAGCACTAGAATAAAAAAAAATTATATATAATTTTGATAATACATAGTTCTTTTATATAAAAATAATTTTTTAACTTTCATTCTCAAACAGTTTGTCAATCTGAAAGTATTTTTACCATTTTTTATTTTCAATTTTTGCGTTAAATTCTATAATTTCATAATATTTAATAATTCAAATAATTTTTTTGAACAGATAATTAATTAATAAATGACTGCATTCAGAATATGGGTAATTAAATTTAATTTACTTATTTAACACATAATTATTTTTGGCAGTTGAAAATGATACAATTTTATAAAAATGTGGCTTAAAGATAAAAAGACAATATAAGCAGAAAAGCGTTTTTTAACTATAAATTTTTTATTGACTATTCATATTTTAACTACCTATTGTATGTACAGTAACAGACTTAAAACTAACTCCATGAGAATATCACAAAGATGATTATATCACAAATGTATAGATATAAAGTGATTGTTCTCCTTCGTATCGATTTTTTTTATTTTACAATGTATTTACATATTGCTTAAGATTTGATTGCTAATAATTATTAATTCCATTAGGTATGTTACATAAGTATTTTAATAGTTTTTCGATTTTGTCTCCAATTGATATTCGACACCACGTTCAGCTAACAGTGAACGCATATTTTAACAGTTTTTTTGCAATCGTTAAGTTGTAATATCAGATAAGATTTACATTATGAGCACGTGTTTCGATTGTTTTCTTGATGAACATCTTCACTTTATATTCATTGTTAATTACTATCACTTGAAGCACCTAAACCTAAATTCAGACGAAGCGAACACGTCAGTCTCGGAATGTCACCTCGTGTAGATTACTCAGTCCTCATTCCCACAATTGGCACTTATGAGAACATTACTCAATATATACTAATTTCATTATTGACTACCTAAGGCTATTGATGTATTTCATCAGGTTAAAGACCACTATGACCCCCATGATGTCAGTGTAGCCTTCGTGGTTAGTGTTTGAAGCGTTGCAGAGATCTCCGCGACAGTAGCAAAAGCTGAAAATAATATAGAATTCGTTGGGTTGGAAATTTTGTAAGATGCAACGTCATTACTGCGTAGTGTAAAACAAAATCGCCTTTCGCTGCATGTTCGTACCTATGTAATGTATGCTTATAACTCTTTGAAAAATATAAGAAGAGTATATTTATGTTAATCATTTATTCAAAGGATTAAAAACCGAGGTTATTCTAAGCATTGGATACTCTTACTTCACACAGCCTTTTGTAGTCTATTTATATTACTCGGCTCACTTTACCATCAGGCATCAGTTTACATCTCAAGCTTTTGGTGTCAAGGAAAAACAATGACTAAGCATTTCTTTAGTAATATTTCTTATGACGACAGTATGAAACAGAATAAATAATACTCACTTTGCTACCACTGATTTTTCTCCTTTGTAATCTGGGCTAAAACAACCTTCTTTGTAGGCTTCCACTACCTCAGTCTTTGGTGACCACCTGCCGTCCTTGTAATCCTGGAACTTGTTTTTTTGTTGAGCACAGTCGCGAAGAACTCCTTTAATCCGTACTGAAAATTATATAATTATAAATAAGTATATGTTATGTATGTGATAAAATACTGTCTCCATTAGTGAGTATGCTGTATGTATTTTTAACATTAAGCTCGTAACTTCACTTAACCCTTGGTATAACACTTCATAACGTTGTGATGATTATAATTCTTAGATAAAGTATGTTATTTTCATATTTTTCTATTATTTGTTATAAACTTAATACTCTACTCTACTCACTTACTTACTTTGTTATAAAACATTACTCAAATTATAATTTAAATGGTGTTAAAACGTTGTTAAACATTTAAATGTGTATGTTTAACGTCTGCAATGTAAATTGTAAACAGTCCTGTTTGTGTGGCTTCAGTTTGGGGTGTTAATCGCTTTACTTGCGACGGCTAAATAACATGACACATGAAACGTCCGACTTAAAATGTTATTGTCCATTTTAATTCTTCTTTTGTCGACTGTCTACACGAATAGTATATGTCTTATTCCGAACAAAATTGATTTTAAATAATTAAACATTCGAAATATCTTCATATAAATTATGTTTTCTAAATCTCATTAATATCTTAACGACTCTAATGCGCTATATTTTAAAATAAAAATATATTGCTATTAATAAAGAAGTGAGGACTTTAACGGAGTAATGATTAAAAACCGATTATTGTATGTAACTAATAATATTCATTATTTATAACTAATATTTTGATTGATAAAGTTTATGCAGTAAAAATTAAAAGCTTTATTATAAAACTGCAAAATTACAATCACGCAAGATCTTACAAAGAAATACATATAAACGTCTAAATAATAACTAGGTATACTACCGCCACAACTAACAGATATAAAAGTAAAAGGATAAAAAAATAAAACGATATAATTATCATAATTGACATTTACACGTAAAGGTAAATAAATCATAGGCTGCGTAAGACATTTACCTCCATTTTGTATGTCAAGGTAGAAGTCCTGCTTCATACACCAAGTCGAGTACGGACAGTCTACGACGAACTTATCCGAATAATCGAAATGTACACACAGTCGTTTCGTTGTGTTGTAGTATTCGCCAAGCGGTGGATTTATAAGGCACTGGTAACATTGCAGTGATGACACTCCTGAAATTGTTAGAATAATATATTACTAAATTAAACCTTTATTATGATTACGTTTCGCAAAAACATCGTCATGAAAAGGGTGACTGACTAGCTCTAAAATCTAGTCACTTACGCTGCCTCCGCGGTAAAAAGCTGAAGTAAAGCTGTTTGATTTATAGCGTTGATTAAAAAAACTATTGTGTATAATTTTTATTAATATATTTTTAGAAGCATTATGTTTATGATGACTCAGTGTATTGACGCATACATCATTGTTTATTAATAGATATTTTACCCAGTATTTACACATCTCGGTAACTAAAAATATATATAAATGATTGACTAATTGTAACATTTTATTTTTTTATAAAACATGACAAAATATAGATATCGCGTAGGCTATGGGCCAGAAATAAAAATGTCTGTTTTTAAGTGCTTCTTGATATTGTTATTATTACTTGCAAAGTCTGATAATATAGATGTGGATTATTACGATGATATGTATGAATTTAATGAAAGCTCTATTGAATCAATTAAACGCAGGTTTGGTGATGAAGAAAATAATAATAAATCGTCAGATGACGTAGAAGATACGAAAACTTATAACTCTCTGATATATAATCATAATGATAGTACTAATAATGTATTGTTAAAAAATACCGAAAGTGATTATGAAATTAAGGAATTCAAATATAGAAATACGAGCCTAATTACCACTCCCACGAATATTTACGACGATAGTGGCGAATTATCAAAGCAAAATAACATATCTTCTACTATTATATGGAAATCGGATCTTTTAAGAGATTACGAATACATCTATGATGCAGATAAAGAGCATGTCTTACGCGAAGAAAGTGTCACAAAAGAAGATTTTACAGAAAAAGATGTAAATTATACAACTCCATTTAAATTGAAAGACCATTCCGTTCAATTCTACAATTTAGAGCCAGCTGTGGAAA
>JADANM010006423.1:5171565-5214824 GCA_026213755.1 Eurema hecabe
CAAAAGATTTCGGAAGTATGGTTACGCCAATGTTTACCCGGCCCAGCGCCGTGTTCTGCTCTCGATGGTCATTTTGTATCTCATCTTGAATGTACGAAATATGCTGATTATTGTTGCAAGAAATCACGTGAGATGGCCTATGAATGGTACGTTGAAGTTACAAAATTAAAAAAATGTTTTGTGATCATTGGTATACCTAATCGCTGACTTCATACGATTTTATTTACAGTGCTCCTAAAATGGAATGTTTTATCCCTCCCATCGTCGGTTGCATCCACGAATGGTTTTGGAGCGGAGGGAAACACATCAAATATGCAGACGTTCAGTGTGGTCGTACATCAGTTAAAAACTTTAACGCGGTGCAATTACTTTGGGCAAAAACTATAAAAGTGGGATGTGCATTTGGTAGAAGAAAGAATGGTGATGTTAGAGTTGTGTGTAACTTTGCCCCCGGGGCTCCATTTTTCTTAGCTACTAAATTATATTGTGGCATTATAGCTCATAATGATAAAATATTTCCAACAACCCAACCGCTTGATAAGGATTTCCTCACTTCCCTGGGTGTAATTTGGAACTCTGTAGAAAGCAAAGATAAAATAATTCCCAATGTTAAATATACAAACAGTGTCCTTACCCACTATGAACATGCAGGGAAAGAAAAGACAATATGGGGAGTACAGAGTTTAACGAAGATATACAAAGACGGCTGGGTAAGAGGAATGCAATCTGGTGTGCGTAAAAACGGTACAAGAGGAATGATCGCCCGTTTAGTAGCTAAATATACTTTTATAGATGAAAATCAAGCTCGTTGTGATACAAACGAGTCTATGTATGTAGCAGGCGAATCTGGTTCTCTTTGTGTGGAAAGAGGGAGGAGGTACAGGAATCTTTGTTACGACTTCAGGGATCCAACTCCTGGCTATCGACTAGTTGCAGTTGCTGCTCCTATTGCGTTGTTCACGCTCATATTATACGATTTGTTTAGTGGAGTTGTAAGGCAATCTAATTGACTTAATTATCTTTATATAATCTAAAAGTTTATAATATTATTGATGCAGAACCCTTAACAAAAATATTATAAACGCGAAAAACTACGAGGAGAATATATTTAAATATTTTTGATGTTATTTCACGCAAAAAAAACCCCAAGAAAGAAAGTAGCATACAGGAAGACCCTGAATAAATACAAAACTTTTACTAATACGAATAACTACGTGAGTAAAACAGCGGGGCTCAACTAGTGCTTCTATAACAAAAATATGAAAGGGCGTTTATGAGCCCTTAAGTTGTTTGTGTTCTCTCATCCGCGTGCGTCTTAAACCGTGAATCATCATATACTTCAACGAACAGACCGCATCATTCAATTATTGTTATTATTTTTGCTTAATAAATGAACTCAGTAGTTTTATCGCGTATGATTCATTCCAAGGCTGGTTTAAATAGAATCTGTTTTTTATTTAAATAGTTACCTAATCATAATTTAATGAGCATAAAACATTTCATATTCTATTGATCAATACTGCTGTGATCAATACGATCGATCAATACGATGTATGACAGTCAACACCAAAATTATATGAACATATTTTACATTACAGAACACCTTAACATTGTTTAATAATGGCTAGGACACCTATTTATAGAATATTTGTTTAAGATTAATTTGTAATTCTTGGTGTGATTATAACCTTTTTTCGTGTCGTTCGTACCTAATTCCTTAAATTGAATTAGAAAAATGTAACATGTTGAAATGGCTTTAAATCAGTGATGAATACCTGCACAAATTTAGGTATTAAGACGTGTGTGTATCAAATTTAACCGTTTCATAATGGCCTTCATGTATTAGTCACTTGGAATTGGACTTACTGTTTGCAGATTATTTTAATTAATTGTTTTATTTTACAAGTTGGCACCGTTTAGATAGGAAGTTCATTGTTTTCATTGCGTTACGTACTCTGCCCTTAATTTTTCAACAGCTAATTATGGTTTGTGGTTTATTATTGGCTAGCGCTTTGTGTTGTTTGTACATTTAACATGTACTGTTGCCAAATTACAATTATTAGTTGTTTGATTATTTAATTTAAACGTAATGAGATAATATAATGTATTATATATAACGGTAACATTGTTTGCTCTTCCATTTCGCATGAAGGTTTTGAAAAAGGTACTCCGAGCTTTTTAAATATGCGAATATTTCAAAACAAATTCCAAAGTATTATATACAAAAATTTTTAATAATCAGCCTAAAAATATCATACCTGTCGTAATCAATGACAAAGTCACCACAGCCAAGTATTGCTCCATAGTGGGTTCTGAGTTTCGCTCGGTCGATCCAGTTTGCTTTTGTGCAATGGCTACCACGCAAAAAGCCCCTTTAACTCGCGTTCAGTCTAAAATGTTAAAAGGTAGTTTAGTAAGAGAATCAATTAGCGTGCATATACTAGAGACATAACTAATATATATGTACATGCTATAAATGCGATATTGTGTTTGTCTATATTTGAGAGAGTCACATCAATTCAATGCCTTTACGTACGAAATATCGTACTATATAATAATAATCTGTATTTCCTAGAATTAAGCTATTTCTGGTTTGATTAATCTATGACATATTATTATGTTCTCAGCAAATTCACGTTCTTTTAATAAGTACAGAGACTTCCTCAAGGAAACTCAATGTATAATCTACTACTATGGAAATATAATATTATGTTAATGCACCGTTCCTCTGATAAATATACTGTAATTTAACCCTATACATAAATAAAGAAAAACAAAGTACAATATTATCATTATACAGACGCTTCTATAACAATTAGATGCACCTCGAAAAGTAACTAAATTAAAACGGCTTATGAAAACTCCATAATTAAAAGTTACTAAATTGTTATGAATTTTTAATTTGTGGTAGTGTTATTTACTGAGTTGTTAAATAAAATAAGTAATTAGAAGATAAAGTTGCGTTTACGCGTTGCATCATGGGGCTTAATTACATAGAACATTTTATTAGGAGAAAGGTTTAATGATTAAAATGTAACATTTCTGTAGGCATGAGATAACAACCTTTGTTTTTGATTCTATATGTTTTGTAGTAGATGATTTTGGAATAGTTTCAAACAATTTGTTTTAAGAGAAGTACCGGACACAGTAAAGCACACAGTAATTTATACAATTTAATGATGAAAAATGAGATAAAGATTAAAAGTTTGCGTTTTATTTAGTCTTATCTTATTCAAATAATGTGATATTGTATACTTTGTTAGATCTGTTGTTCGTAAACATTCTTAAGCCGCAAAAAGTAAAAGTGAGTAAAAGCCGTAATAGCATGTTTTTCTTAATGAGTGGGTATATTTAACTAATATAATGGTCTACCAACGTGTTGAGTGGCGATGTCGTAACGTGCGTAGCCGGTGGATTATAAGTTGTATGCAATTCGGCTGATCACTATCAACCGATCCGTTGTCAAGGCCGCGACACAATTTATACTATACTATAGGCCTTTCTATTTTTTGGTTATTTGAATTCGACTTTATTTATATTTCATAAGTATATAAAGATTGCCTATAGACTTATTTTACTTTTAAAGATACTCTCCACATTTTAAAGGGTGATAATATAATATAAGGTGAAAACATTGCTCGTAAAACCCACATTTATCGAAACATTTATTTCTGGAAACAATGAAATTCCTCACCATTGTTAGCAAGTGAGTTTGCAAAATTCCAATTACTAGCGGAATACATTATAATGTATAAAAATGTTAAACACTAAATCGTAATAAGTATTTCCATTGCAAGGTTAACATGCTTAACCTTCTGTCTAAGTGGTTTGAATCGCAGTTTCAAGGTGTAGAGGCATTGACAAACTTTTGTACTACTCTACCAATTGTAGTAGGTATGTATTAAATTTAAGATTTGAATGTTTAGATCATATGCTGAGTCACCCAGATTCTATTGGCTCACTTTAAATCTATAATTGCGATAGAGTAATAAAGCAATAAATATCGTATAAAGCAATGCCAATATTGATTACATTTTTTCCAATTACTCGTTGTTTTCGTCATCGTCTTAATATACGGTGGTACAACTATGTTATTGTTGGTTTCATTCAATGAATGGCTCACAGTTTCGATCTTAATTAAATTTATGGAATATGTTCATTCCTATATATTATGTTGTTGATAATATCATTGTTCATTAACCAAAACAATTAATGTATTTAAATGTTTCAAATACCCATTTACAATTCTTACGCTTTTAACAGGGCATATATCAGGTTTTGGGGTTTGGAGCGTTTAGGTTCAATCTTGTTGTATATTTAGACTGTTTTCGATGTTTGCACCACAAAAATATATTACCGGATTCAGTATAAAAAAATCACAACACTAAAATAATTCATTGATAGAATTATTGCTATTTTTGAATTTTAATTATTATATGAAATCGTTTACTTCACGACTCTTATTAATAAAATTATTTTATGTTAAAAAAGTTTCGGTATCGGTCTTCTGATTCAATACGATTGATGTTATTAAATCTACGATCTAGATAACCTTGTAAAACCTAATTTTAAATGCAGACATTAAACTACATAGACTGAACTTGATACTACATTTTAATGCTAAATAACTTCAACGTTGCGATGTTGTCAAGTTGTTTTATTTTATCTTCAATTATTTAACGTTCTTAAATTTAAATTTTCCAAAAAAAAAATATTATATGTACCTAAACGGGGAATAGAATTTACTTATAAACTTTTTTTTATAGTTACAACCGTATTATCGTATTCTTCTAATATAGGGTAAAATTTCGTGCTGAAACGCGTATGATAAATAATTATCATAGATCTATTTATATTTGCACGGTTGTCTAGGCACATAAAAGGCCCAAAGCGTTGACCTAAAACTTACGTGCATGTCATGTCATTTGTCAATCGCGTTCGTAAAGTATACAATATATTATATAGGTAGGTACAATGAACCTGGACAGTTTTATGGTCAGAAAGTTGCAACGCAAGGATGTCGAAACCGCATCCAAGGACATGGTATCGTGTTAAACTCGAATTTTGAGCTTAAACCAAAACACAAGCTTCGTTTTAAAAGGTTTTCATTTTTCGATTCATTAAAACTTGATGAATATGAGTATTGATTCATCGATCCTTAATGCAAATTAATAAATTTAAGTAAACAAGCTATGCGTCGCACGATTTAATACGCCGCTTATTATGGAATTCTATTTACATAAACAATTCAGTTACATAATCATGATAATTTACCAAATGGGTTGACCGTAACAAACAGATATGTATATGGAAATTTTTAGAACGAGGTCTTACTTGTTATTTGGTCTACCATTAAATATATTATCTATATTTATTACTGTTTTGTTTTGCTATGGGAAAGCCACTAATAATGATTGATGAAAAGTTATTTGACATTTGTTCAGTGCAGTATATATATATACTGTATATGTATACTGCACTGATAGACTACAGGCCCATGTTGAAAAAATGATGGGTCATTTGAACCACCAGGTGACCTATCTAGAACGATATAAGAGCATAAAATAATAAGATTCAGCACTATGACGTCACTTGTAAGCTGTCCAACTGAGTGCAGGTGAGAATTCGAAAGTACAACCCTCGATTTTTTCCCCATTTCGCATGATTTTTGTACGGCGTTGCGAAATTATGGATTAGAAGCAGTATTGAAATAGTACGACACAGATGCCGTACCAAATCAACTGACCAAATTCACCCCGGTAATTGTCGGAAAGTAAATTAAAATTCCGACTTTGTGGCGCCCCATTTTTTAACGGCACTGCGCGTTTTCTTATCATTTTTAATCTATCTATACAGTGGTAAGAATGCCGTACAAAAATCATGCGAAATGGGGAAAAAATCAAGGGTTGTACTTTCGAATTCTCACCTGCACTCAGTTGGACAGCTTACAAGTGACGTCATAGTGCTGAATCTTATTATTTTATGCTCTTATATCGTTCTAGATAGGTCACCTGGTGGTTCAAATGACCCATCATTTTTTCAACATGGGCCTGTAGTCTATGAGGCGTTAGACGAGTATTATTACCGATTATAATTAATCAATTGAAATTTAAAAAGTGTAAAGACACCAAATATAACTTATTATTGTAACTTTCAAGGCAAGTTATAAGAATACTTTAATAAAATTTAATTGTAAAGTTTCATTCAAATAATTGCATCACACCACTCAGTCTTTATTTAACAAAACAGCAAGCAAATAGCGCAAGTCGTCATCTAATTATTTGCACACGTAAAACTAATATGACGCCGAGTTTTAATCATGAAATTAACATAGAAATCACTAGAATATTTGACTGTTAAAAATCGCTGACACAGTTGAGTAGGCTAGCTTCATATAACTGGGTTACTCGGTCCATTAGACGGTTCTCGGTGTAAGTTCTAGATTACATCACATTCGTTGATTACTTGATTGTCATTAACATCTACTAGTTCTCGCTACGTTTAATGACCGTTTCATTAAAGGCTTGTAGATAAGAGTCTTGAATGCCGATCGCTGCTAATCTTCAATGAACGATTTCGTAATTCATAGTATTCATTATTAAGATGATTTCATTTGTGTATTCAAGGGAATGCTGTAAGATGAATCATACCGTTTGTACGTTGTTCTCTAATATGATTACGATTTTATGTTCTCTTATCAATGTCACAAATAGAAATAAAGATATTTTTAAATAAAACATGCTACATATTACGTCTTATAACTTACTAATTTTCTCATCAAACTGATTACACAAGCGGTTTTGAGTAACAATAACCGAGTATAATTTTAGGTAATATCTCAGTCCGACAATAAAATAAATAAGGTTTGTTACTATACATTATTTTCGGTCGGTGCACACGCTATTTATATTTTTAATGATAATAATATGCGTTTATATTATTTTTATAAGACTACTTTATAAAATTTTAATATGTATAAGTCGTTTTGAGATGAGATAACTTCATTATCAATTTATAATATCAAGTATTTATAATAGTAAGTAAATTTAGTTTGAATATATAATTACTAACTAACCACATACAAGTGTTCTCGAAAAATACTGAATTTCAGTTCTGAACTACAGAATTTGTTTGCATTTTTCGTAAATACATATACCTATTACTGATGCATTTTAAAGCTTATTTATTACCTTTAAATATGAATCGTCACAATATTTATGTCACTTGCTTATTATCACTAGATAATCACAGATCACACGAACGTGTAATTATTATTTATCGTAATAAATCCGGAGCTGAGAATGCGCGTGGCTCAGTGCATAGTTAACACTTTACTGGCACGCTCGCGAGCCGCCCAGCCGAGTTACCTCAAGGACTTGTGTCATACAACGTAACATATTGTGTACTTGACCGTTCGATGGCTAGCTCGCAAACAATTTGAACCTTGCTCGAATTAGCCGCATTGCTCTTTATAGACTTAACGTCTTAACGCAGACGATTAAGCGATCTCACCTATAGAAATTATTAACATTTCTTATTCTATTTAGCATATGTAGTCAATGAATATGGTTTGTCTATGACTCGTTCTATGCGCTTGGAATGCGAATATCGATGGTGAAATAAGCAATCGACACTAATAACTGAAGTCACAGCTGCAATAAGATGAGTTGTTACCTTCTTAGTTGATAAACATGCTGTTTTATAGTTGTTATATATTACTTTAAAATACACATATAAGAATAATTTAAATCGTTATCAATTTTATTCCCGTAAAATTATATACATATATACAATTATAGAAAAATAAAGCAGTCGTGTGCTATAATTCAAAGCAAATCGTAAATTGGACTTAACGTAGTACCTATTTTAAATATTTTATCCACATACGGTATACTTAAACAAACGCCTCGGTTCGTGTACTTGTTTATGCTTCCCATTATTTTAAATATCAGGTAGTCTGTAGCGTTTGTTATGATTGCTAGTTGAGTTGTTGTCATCCTCTTTCCGGCGTCCCGGGGGTCTCCTCCGAGCGCATCAATTTACTCTCCCACACCCGTTGCATTGCACTTGAACTGCGTTTAAAAGAACATTCAATATTCGATCTACTAGAAAAAATATTTAAATACAATACTTGCCGCATGCTATAAAATTTTCACATACATTTTTTATTATGATACCTATAAGTATAATCATTTTGTTCTTGGGAACGACCAGATTGATATTCGTCTAAGCTCGTCGATCGCAGACGTAGACGCTTCTTGACTCATATAAATTCCAAACAGCTGTGATGCTTTTTGTGCTTCGTGTGAGCCGAAACGAAATATCAAGTAACAATTATTGTTGTCGCATACCGGCAATCTGACTTTAAAACGGTGTTGTGTTTTAAATGTCGATTTTGAAAATATATTTATTTTCTTTTCGTTCTGTGTATATGTATATAGATAGAAGACATAGCAACAAAGTAAAAATGAATGTATGTTTTAATGAATGTATCTCTGTTCTCACTATTGTAAAATTATTTTAAAATTAGTACCTACAAATTATGTTGGATGGATATATACGATCTATCGATAATTGGATCATGTTTTATTTGAAACGAGTTATTGCAAGCAAGTTTTTATAATCATAATAATTTTGCAAATTGGGCAGACAGCGCGCACGTATCAGTAGGATTCCACAATCGTGTTCTTCAGTTTCATAACCGCATTGTAATTAACTAACACTATAATTAATCCACGCAATGATGTATGTCTATTGTTTATGTCCTTACGTAACCGTGAAAGTATTCGATTACCATTCATCACATACAGCGTGGACGCTGTGTGCTCTGCATCTATAACACCAAGACCACAATTTCTTCCAGTTTGCTCGACTAATTGTAACAATGAGGAATGACTTATTCTTCGTATTACTTCCGTTACCTCATTCGCGTCATTGTTTCCACGGTTACTTAACAGTTGAGTAAGCGTCACGCGAAATATTTTTATAATTTATTATCGTCAAATATTGTATCTTATTAAGTAATGTGGATCGTGTGACCCAGTTTGCAAAGAGTGCTTACTGCTTACTGTGCGCCGACTGCTGTGTCGATACAAATAAATAAAGTTTAAGTTTCTCTTTGTAAGTTCGCAATAATGGCATTGACTTACGTTTACAATGTTATTTATTCCTTTCCAATGTTTAATAAAATTTTTGAAACTGCATGCTCAGAACCAATTCTGTAACTTAAGGTTCTATATCAAGTCAAATTCGCAATTCGTATTTCAATGTCACCGTTAAAGTAAGTTAATAAATATAAAACATAGTATTTTAGTGATTACATCATAGCAAACTAAAACGTCTAAGCAGATACGACTATTTAAACATTTAAAAGCACTCTTCAACTTACCTTGTGTAAGTCTAAAGCCTTATTTGCCAAAGCGACAGCTTAGTCATATTTCACAACAAGAATAAAAGGGGTTGTTGACCTAAATCTTGACGTCTCGTTTTCTTTTCAATCTGAAACCTACCTCGACAACAAAAGTGCTAGCTCAGTTCAGCAACTCGCAAAAAATAAAGTAACAACATGGATTATTTATATATAATAAATAGTACCTAGTAAACGAAATGTTTTCCTCGTAACGGAAATAATTCAATACATTCTTGCTATACTTATGCATCCATTCAACTTTTTTATCACGTAGATATACTTAATATTTAATTGAATTAAATTAAATTGATTAGTTATGAAACTAAGTTCTAAAAAAATATATAGTTACTGACAACATTTTTCTTTTAGCGAAAAAACTTATATTATATACTTTGTTACAGTTAACAGACATCGTGAACGCTATGTCCAGCCGCGGAGAACTGCCCCTCGAGCTGGCACTTCGAGGTCGTAGTGCGTCCATAGCTACTACACTCCTGCAACACTGCGCAGACGCAGATGCCCGCGGACCGAGAGGAAGAACCCTCTTGCACAGAGCTATCGATGCCAGAGACTCCTTCTCTGCTAAGTTCTTAGTAGAGAATGGTGCAGATCCCAATCTCACTACCAAGTAAGTCGGCAACAGATGCGCGTAAAAATAAGACTCATACTCATCAACAGTGGTTCTTAAGTTATTCATTAAATTAGTCATCGTCTATTTTTATGCTATTAAATTGCATATAAATAACATTTAAGCTCTAATCCTGGGGTTTTCTGTACATTTTTAGGTCAGTATAGTTATTAAAGGGAAATGGCGAAACTTAACCGCAATCAAATTTGTAACTAAGGCCTTTCCTGTAGAAGATAAGCGTTAAATAGAATATGCAGTGGTAAAGCATCGACATTATAATATTATGTGCGACTTCTGTAGCTGATGCATCATAATGAATATGTATATTGTTTAGTCCAATGACTTCATGTGTGGGTTTGTTTCGAACATTTGTATTTTGTAGGCGGCATTTTTGTCGTCAACAAGTTTTGATGATGTTATCATAAGATGCGTTTTAAGATTAGAATAATGATTGTAATCAAATCTTTTTTAATATGAGAAAATTGAATACAGAAAATACAATGTAGTAAAGCTATCCGGTAACTAAAAAATTAAGGTTAATTTTTTAGCTGTTAAAGAAAATTTATTGCGGGAAGTATTAACACTTACAAAATGGTTTTCTATTAATAAATTAGCGACTCAACTTACATTTAAATCATAAATTTCATCACAGTGTGTTGACATAGCTTACGTGTTTAAGGCGTAACATGGGGTAATACGGGTTTGATTTAACATCATCGCCTTAACTCTCGATTAACAACGTAACCAGTTTCTATTCGATACTTTAACCTACATCAGTTTTGTGCTAAAAAATATTTTCGTACGTTACGTTGTAGTGGAGTTCCGCATCGTGTCAAGGTTGTTTTTGAATATTAATTTGAAATATCTCGTTCGTACGTATGCGTCTATTGAGTCGTGCATTCTGCAAGAATGAAGTTGAATGAAGGTTTGAATAAAAAATCTGAGTTATGTTTATATACAAACAGTGATGGAAATACTTTAGATTTGAAGCGTTAAGCCAATTGTTATAAACAACTAAATATACTATGTCAGTATATAGTTGAAATAAATAAAAAAGTTTTAAAATGATACTATTTAAAAATCGTCAGTTTATCTGATGACACAAATTGCTGAGCTGTCTCCTAAACAAACTGCCATACAAAGCTTATTTACATCGTGGTGCAGTTTTTATGTTAACCTTGGACAGACAGATGCAGTGGAGGACTTTGTTTTGTAATATGAACTGACAATGATTTTCAATGAATAATTACGTAACTAACAACTTATTTACTAAAGGTATTCCATTTTATTAATCATAAAACTTTAAGACGTGACATACATTTCCTGAGCGAACAATTGTTTCGCAACGGAAAGAAAAAGTATAAGCATTATGAAATTATTCTCTCTGGACTTACATATTAATTGTGCGTATATACGCGACTTGGATAATGATACTATTAAGTAGTGATTTATTATATTTATTTACATGACAGCATGTTGACAATTTATTCATTTAATTACTAACCACTAGCTGGCTCGATGCGAATTCGTTCACGCTGTACCTATCCCACCTGTACTTATACTTACCTACCTATACCTATACTAGATGTAAGGTAGATATATAGTTTAGACTGTAGACCTATCCTTTTTACCCGACTGCGCGCCGCAAAGGAGGGTAATTATCTCTGCGTAATAACGATCCTTGAACTTCAAGGAAACTTTGGCGATTAATTTTTATGAAGAAGTTATCAAGTCACAAGAATACATTAAAATATGATCAACTTTGTTTAGTCTCTATATTATTTTAAAGCATAATGATGGTTGCAGGGAGGAGGGCGACACAATGATGCATCTGATCGCGGGCCTCACAGCGAGCTCGTGTGACCCGGAAACAATGGAACAGATGGTGGAAATCGCAGAAATGGTCGTGCAGAAGGGAACTGATATTAACCGGCAAAATAGAAAAGGATTGTACGTATTATTAACCCTCCTAGTTTATTTACTGGATTTTAATTCTATTTCATAAATCGGTAAAATAGGTATTACACCATTTACAACTTAGTGAAGAGAAAAAATGTCATATATTACGCTGGTGAAGCTTTAAATGTTATTAAGGCAATACTTTTAAGCCTGTCTGTCATTGACTGTTTCAGTACTACTATATAAATACTTAATCAATCTTCAAGCTTAAACGTTAAATTGGCGCCTACATAGGGAAATTCATTTTATGTTTCCAGCACACCGCTTCACCAAGCCGTAATAGCAAGGAACCAAAAAATATTCGACCTGCTTCTGAAACAAACTAATTTAGACACGAATTTGCGGACGAGTTCAGACGAGCACCCGCCTCTGTACTACGCACTGGTAGACGATAGGCGAGCTTCCATATCTTCCAGTGAAACATTAGTTATGAACGGATCAAACCCCTTCGATACTCCCGTCACGAATAAGAACGCTTTTGCTGAAGATCCCGTTCAAGGGAAGACTGAAAGTATCATAGAGAGGGGTTTCGCGGCCAAGCTCCTCGAGAAGGGATGTCAACCAAATCCCCTTTATTCAGAGTCTGGGGATAGCCTACTTCATATTCTGGCGCAAGGGTGGTTTGAGGTAGGTACTTTATTTGAAAAAACTATTGCATACCAATGCTATCAGAGTTTGTTGAACTAAGTGCAAAAGTTATTAAATAATTTTCGTTTATTTTGTATACGATAGTTTTTCAGTACTACTACGGGTACGAGTAATATAATAATATAATATAAAAAATACATGTTTATCACAACTTAATCGTATTAAAATTGGAAATAAGCGGAATTAGGTTATTGAACTCTAAACAGGTCGCTTTAAGATATCCAATGAATGCTTTTTGGGTTTTATCTTAAAAGATAACATTAAATAACTGTTCCGCCGCTAAATTAACGTGTTTAAGGTTCATTCATCTTAAGCAAATAATTAAGTATTCGTATTATGTAATGCTTACTAAAAAAACACATTTAAACTTCTATCGTTATACTGAATTTTTTGTGCCATTTTTTGTATTTCGCGATTTTGAGTGAATCACAATAAAACTGTTTGTCTTATTTTAGGAACAAATTTAATTTAATCGAGTTCAATTAAAATGTATATATAACTAATAAATTAATGGCATATTTTGAATAACTATTTTTTACATAACATAGTCTGGATCCACATTACAAATTTAATCAGGGTTTAGATTAGTAGTAATTCTGCCCGAGATCAGACCGCGAATACTGAATTTATGCGAATATTGTGAATAAACAGATAAAATTACACTCAGTCAAAATTTATGCAAATTGGACACTACTATTGCAATTATCAAAAATCTATGTACGGCTCTTCAAACGGCAATATTTTGAACTAAAACTCTTGTCGTGCCAGACATTCTACCGCCCGACAGTAATTAAGATATTCAATCGTCACTGTGCTCACGGTCTGAAGGGCACTGTAGCCAGCGAGATTACTGATTAAGGAGTTTTAACATCTTGTGATTGAAAGTGTGGAGCGTCGGTGTAGTGCACCCCTGTCCGGAGTTTGACTTTAGAGCAAAGTTCTGGGAAGCATCGCATTGGATATGGAGTTTCTCTCACCATCATTAGTGCGTCCAGATTGTCTCACCACTTCTTAGTATAAAAAAATAAACTAATTATACATACATATGAGCATATGAGCATATAGATAAATTATAAAATGATATATATAGTTAGGTACAAGTCACAAATACATAGATACAAATAGAGTTCTAACTTGAGTCGAAAGTAATAGACATATAATGTTGTACGTTACCTTGTGTACGTGTAGGAATCAGCGGTGTTCCTAGCTTCGAAGCTGAACGGGGAGCTGAACCACGCGAACGAGGCGGGGCTGACGGCGCTGCACACGGCGTGCGCGGGCGGGCTGGCGCGCCTCGCCGCCGCGCTGCTCGAGCACGGCGCGCGACACAACCTGCTCACGGCCTACGGGGAGCAGGACGACACTGTTTATAGGTATGTATAATAATCGTCAAAAATGTTTAGCGATTGACGAGAATAGCTGCGCATCGTTAGAATCGCGCTCGTGGGTGTGAGAAAGACAACACGACTGGAACAACCAATCAACGCTCGCGCACATGACGATCACGCGCCCCGCGCGCCGCACCGCTACCTCGATACCTCTTATTTTTGACTTCTGCGCAGGTTTCGTTCACCGCTAAAGGAAATTGACGGTTACTATACATTTGAACGTATCATATGTAGCAAGTACGGCATAGATTGACAGTCTCTTAACAATCGGTCCGCAGTAAGTCAAGCCAAAAGTGTAAAAAGCACGTTCTTGTACTCGATAACGCGCATACAAGCCCACGGATAATGTTGCTGCTATAAGAAATTTACTCTATTAATGTCGAAAAATTGAAATCACTGCGGTGACAATCTATGAAAGTAGACACAATTGTCTACTTTGAAATGACTTCATTTTGCGTGCTGGTATATTCCTGTCAATAAACATAACAGATTTCATCGATTACCTCGAACAATACTTATATTTGCTTTAATGAAGTAAATTATAAAATGTAGGAATTTAGCCATACTCAAAATTTAAATAAACTTTTTTCTTGAAAACGACACACATTATAACTAAATAAAGATCTATTTGATAAGACTAACAACACATCTATTGTTCTACTAGTAACTCTTTCTATTCCCACTATTACCCTATTTCCCACAAAGTCTTTTATTTCATGTATTTTTGCCCTCCCGGAATTATAACTAACCAAAAAAAGTATAACTGGCTTATGGGGCTTTATGTTTCACGTTCACCGATCTAGAAACGTACCATGTGTAATGTAACATGAACCATTTAGAGCCACTTTTGACACACTCATAAATCAAAAAATATTTCACATAAACGTATCAAATTGGGATCATATGTTAAGATTTGCGAGATACGTATTTGTACTAAATTTCATCAGCTTATCTCAAACGGTTAGTTAGATATTAATGCCCAAAAATCCTCGTTTTTATCATTGACTGGCTGAGTGACTGACCTATAGATCAAAACTCTAAACCAGTTCCAAATTACCTAGAGAGTTAAAATTGGTATCGCGATAGGTAATAAGATGAATGCTAAGGAATAAATAAAAAACTGGCAATTTTTAAATAATTCTATTGGTTCTATTATGAACGCTTAACATAAATACCTAATTAGTCAAGTTTAAACGTAAATAGAAATAGGCCTCACAAACGTAAATTTAAATAGGCCTCACAAACGAAAATTTAAATAGGCCTCACAAACGTAAATTTATATAGGCCTCTCAAACGTAAATTTAAATAGGCCTCACAAACGTAAATTTAAATAGGTCTTACAAACGTAAATTTAAATAGGCCTTACAAACGCAAATTTAATTAGGCCTCACAAAGAAAATTTAAATAGGCCTCATAAACGTTAATTTAAATAGGCCTCACAAACGTAAATTTAAATAGGCCTCACTTTAAATAATTCAAATACCTAGCTGACCCGGCGAACTTCGTATCGCCCTATAATCATGATGCTAATCTATATATTATATAAAAATGAAACCCGTTTTCCGTTGTCACGACATAACATGAAAACGGCTTGACCGATTTGGCTGTTTTTTTTGTATTTGTTATTATTTCGACGAGAAGTTTCTTATGTAAGAAAAAATAAGCATTTCACTTTTTTGATATTTGATGATTATAGGGTCGCCGGGTCAGCTAGGATTTATTTAAAGTAGTCAATAGACTGCGTAATATATCAAATTTAGTAGTAACATAAGTGATTATTTATTGCAGACAGTCGCCCTTGCACCTCGCAGTACTGAATAACCACGAAGGTTGTGTGATGGCGATCCTTGAACACAAGAAGGGTATAGAAAAGGGAGATTTCCCGGCGAACGACAGGTCGAATGTTAGCTTGATACCTAACCTCAACTTGAAGAATTCGGAGGGAGACACGCCTCTCAGCCTTGCTCTTACTGAAGGTAATTCACTGAACAATGGCATAATTTACATGCGTTTATAGATCTTAACTGCTAAGGGATCAAGTTTGATCGAATGTATTTTTTTATTTTGTATTATGAATATCCAACTATCATTCTTATCTCTGGTTGTCTTTTATTTTAATTAGCTGTTACAATGGGTAATACAATGTACTGGTTCCTATGCCAATGCCAGAATAAAAACTGTGTTACACTAGGATAGAATCTACCTGTGTGGAGAATTTCATTAAAATACACTTTGTGCGTCCACGCTGTACGTGTGCGTGTACATACGCACTAGTAGTAGTGTGCGTACCCACAAACTTCCGCCTTATAATTTTATTAACATTTTTAATAAATGTACTATCTGTTATTCTGTAGCTTAATTCAAATGATATAACCTCAGGTCACAAGCATCTCGTGGCACCGTTGATAGAGGGCGGTGCGGACCCGAACGTGCGCAACGGGAAAGGCTTTACGCTCCTGCATCAGGCCATTATAGAAGAGGACTCGAGAACTGCCATCTATCTGCTGGACCACGGCGCTGATATGAACATTCTGTAAGTTTTCACTTGGAAGGAATATAACATGCCTATTTTAATTGTAGAATACTAATTTTATGTAACTTTTTGCTTCGTCAACAAAAGGATATTTTTTATGGGTATATCGCAGTCGTAAAGCAATTAGTTTTGCGATTGTTTCTAGACAGAGGTGATCGCTTACTATTAGATAAAAGTCCTGTATTGTTGAGTATTGACGAGCGTCTTTATATAAAAAAAGCTATAATGAGGAATGTTATAGGACGGAATCCGGCGAGACGCCGCTGCAGCTGGGCATCCACTGCCGGCTGGGGCTGGTGGTGGAGGCGCTGTGCGTGCGCGGCGTCGACATGAGCCGCCTCGACGCGCACGCCGTGCCGCCGCTCTGGGCCGCGCTCGACTCCGGCCAGGAGGAGGTGGCCAGCGTGAGTACACACTGCAGCTGGCATCCACTGCCGGCTGGGGCTGGTGGTGGAGGCGCTGTGCGTGCGCGGCGTCGACATGAGCCGCCTCGACGCGCACGCCGTGCCGCCGCTCTGGGCCGCGCTCGACTCCGGCCAGGAGGAGGTGGCCAGCGTGAGTACACACTGCAGCTGGCATCCACTGCCGGCTGGGGCTGGTGGTGGAGGCGCTGTGCGTGCTACAACCTAACACTAAAAAAGCAACATTCACGATTATAACAGTAAGACAGATATGCATTTCCGGTTCGAAGGACCAAAATTAAATCAATGTATAATAACACTCCGCCGCGCTTCACTCTGGCCAGGAGGGGGTGACCATTGTGAGTACACCTCCAAACATTTATTCTAGTACTATAAAGCTAAAGAGTTTTTTGTTTATCAAAAGTATTCATCTCAGGAACTTTCGGTTCGAGTTGAAAAATTATTTTCGTGTAGGATAGATACCGAGGAAGGTTTTATATAACGTTACACTGCCCCTGGAAGCAAAAACGGAGATATTGTATGTGAAAATTATGTAATAATAATTAATTTACATCGGTTGCATAAGGTGTCCCAAATAGAATAACCCAAATAGTAATGTATGTATAAAAGTCTTATTCCCATTTAATTTATTTCACAATGCGATTACTATGCCATTCCGGTACAAAGGACCAAAATTAACTAAACCTATGCTGAGATTTATTTTATTTTTAGAGATGAAAGATACTTTCAAATGTTTGATAAAATATTATTTAACTTCGCCTATTGTTTTCTATAGATTTTAGTGCGAAACGGTGCCGACGCTGACTGTTGGGGTCCAGGACCTGATGGCTGCTTACAGACACTTCTACACAGGTAAGTTTTAGTTGCATATAGATACTGATTGTTATATATATTTTAATTTAAGCTTTTAATATTACTAGCGACCCGTCCCGGCTTCGCTTGCATATATTATGATGTAAGCTTATCTTGTAAGTGAGGTCAAAATGCACACGGTGTGTAAATTTAATTTAAAATCGGATTCGTTGATTGATATTAAAGAGTCAATTGCCGATGTACAAGTTACAACGTGACACGTAATTGATATATATTAAGATATTTTTTATACAACAGGGCAATAGATGAGAACAAGGAAAGCCTAGCAACGTTCTTGATCCGTTCAGGATGTGATATAGAGTCCCCGCGCAAGCCGGGCCCCGCGGGGGAGGGCGCCGATGTTGCTGCAGACAAACATACACCGCTACACTTGTGCTGCACTTGGGGTCTCACGGAAGTTATTCAGGTATGTTAAGTTAACAAGATAAAGTAAAAAAACTAAAACCCAACTACGACAAAAAACGACGCTGAAAAAGTATAAAAGTAACCCATGAATACAGGTAAAGTCACAAGCAAATGCTAGTAATATATATATATTCGAAATGTACAAGTGAAGCGCTTTAAAATGATACCAAACACGGCATATCTAGCTTAACTTTATTTTTTTACTCTGTATATTTTGTCCGCTAGAGGGCGCCACATTGAATTTGGTGAAAATCTATATAGCCTATAACCAGCGGACAATTAAGACGCTTCTAATGATATGTCATTTGTCGAATTCTGATTAGTGGTTTAGAAGTTACGAGGGAACAGATGAACATACATACATACATACATACATACATACATAGCCTGTCAAAATCATAACCCTCCTTTGGCTTTGCCGTAGTCGGGTAAAAATGCAACAAGAAAAGAGTTATCTTTTTTTCGGTCCTAAGCGTAACACATATTATGTAAGTTACCATCCATACGCAAACTCACTATATTAGGTTATACCGAATATACACAAAGCGTGGGATGATCAATTAAAAAGTATACAAATAAATTGCTACAAAAAACTTTCAAGTTTGGTAACATAATAATATGATCTGTATTTAGTGACGAATAATGTATATTATCCTATTAGGAAGAGGCCATAGGCTTATTTCGGCTTCAGTTATTGTGATGTGATAATGTGACTTTCTACCATTAATTATGTGTATAATATACTAATGATATGCTTAAGTATATGATTGTTTCAGACACTGCTGGAACACGGCGCGAACATCAACTCGAAGGACGCGGAAGGCAAGACGCCGCTGCACATCGCGATCGAGAACCAGTACGCGGGCATCATCTCGCTGCTGCTGGCGCAGCCCGGCGTGGAGCTGGCGGCGCGCGACAACCGCGGCGTTACGCCCTTCGCCGCCGCGCTCACCGCGCGCAACAACAGTGCTGCCCAGGCTATACTCGAGAAGAACCCTACCGCTGCCGAACAGGTAATTGCTATTTATCATTACACAATCAACCTTGCTCTTGAATCACGCTGTCTGATAAAAAACTGCAAGAAAATCGGTTGCTTAGTTTTAAATATTTAAGCATACAGAGAAAGCGACTCTTTTATACTATGTAGTGATATCTTACTTTATAACTTCTCGATTAGTCTAGCAATTCATCATTAAATTTTATCCGGCTCGAAGGACCAAAAGAGACGCGACAATTCTATAGCATTAAACAATACATAATATTTCAATTTTCTTTCAGGTTGACAAAAAGGGCCGAAACTTCCTGCACGTAGCGATACAGAAGTGTGATATGGAGAGCGTGATGTTCCTGCTATCGGTGAAAGTAGACGTCAACTCGCGGGTGCAGGACGCGACGCTGGCGCCGCCGCTGCACCTGGCGGCGGCGGCCGGGAACGAAGTCCTGCTGAGGAGTCTGTTGCTAGCTGGGGCGCGGCCCAATGACAGAGATGCACATAAGTACGTGAATGGAAATTTGCTTAAGTGTGAAACTACTAATAATTTATTTAGGAATTATAATTTTATAAATTCTTCAACATATTTATGACGACCGCTTGGTGTAGTGGTAGCGGGCTCGATCCCAGTGTATTCTACTTATGATTTAATAATATGTATTTTCTTTCGAGAAAATTCATTTGTATCATATGCGTTTATATGTATTTTATACGTTACTAAATTGCAATAACACAAAGTCTCTTTCTTGTGGAACTGTATGTTGTAAAATATGTCGATAGATGAGCATCCTAGCGTATTTATTATTATTTACTCCTTGACCCGACAGAAAACGATAAAAAAATCAAACCGTTAGAAAATAAGTAGGGTATTAGTATTTAAATAAATTGACTGAACGAATATGAAGACGGTAAAATATGAAGATAGAGACCTATAAAAATGTGTGTATGTGTAAGTATGTCGTTGCGCGCAGACGCACGGCGCTGCACGTGGCGGCGGGCGCAGGCGGCGGCTGCCAGGCGGCCATCGTGTCGGCGCTCATCAGCGGCGGCGCCGAGGTGGGCGCGGCCGACGCGGCCGGCGACAACGCGCTGCACGTGTGCGCGCGCGAGGGCCACGCGCAGGCCGCGCGCGCGCTGCTCGCCGACTCCGACATCGACGCCGCCGCCACCAACCTCAAGGGTGACGTCGCGCACACATACTTCTTACCCTCGCACTCATACACGCACGCAAACCCACACACATACGCACACACACATATAGCATATAATTACATTCCATAGACTACATAATGCATATTGGCTGGATCAACCACTTAGTTGTAATGAAACTCATACACATATTGACATTTCTATTTTTTTAATCAAGCTGCCCTAAACATACGCACTTACGCATCTACACCATCTAAATATCTGTATAACCAAACATATACTCGCGCAATGTAATAAAAGATACTTCAGTAAATTAAAATAATTTTTATTGTCCCAGGTCGGAACCCTCTTCACGAATTGTGTTGGTGTAAAAAAGACAACGTGGCTACGATATGTGAAATATTCTTAGAGTTTATGCCAGACTACCCCATTAACAGAACTGATTTACAGGTATAGTTATGAATAATTATATTTATTTAAAATTCAAGAATCAGCAGACAGCATTGCTTTCTATTACCTGTTTATCTAAAATCTGTCACATAAAATAAATCTAAATAAAGGTGTAGTTTATGACATAGAAAAGCAATTAATGATTATTATTATTATTATTATTCGCAGGGCAACACTCCATTACTGCTGGCGTACATGAACGGTCAGGCGGCCATGTGCCGCGTGCTAGTGAAGGCCGGCGCCTGCCTCGCGCACGAGAACAAAGAGGGCGTGTCCATATTCAATTATCAGGTTACTATTCTTCTTGGTTCAATGGCAATGCTGCGTTACCACTATTAGCATACCAATGTCTAGTTGTGTGTAGATAAAATAAGTTTTAGGGTCGATATTCGGTTGTGGC
The DNA here is from genome assembly GCA_026213755.1 of Eurema hecabe. Classification (NCBI taxonomy): domain Eukaryota; kingdom Metazoa; phylum Arthropoda; class Insecta; order Lepidoptera; family Pieridae; genus Terias; species Terias hecabe. Next base: position 5,192,821 of record JADANM010006423.1, read on the forward strand.
ACTCAGCACATGCTTCCAATACCATAGACAAATAACGACCCATTATCAGGTCATTGAACAAAAAATTAAGAAATCTACTTCTTATCTATCTATCTTAAAATGGTCATGATTAGTGCAATAATACAATAATTAAAATATATTTTTGTAAATTTAAGTTTTTCTATGTATCGTTTAAAAGAACGTTTGACAGGATGGTGTCTAATTCTGGCCCAGAAAAATAAAGGGGCCTGACCTTTATATAGCGTTCTTAATGTACTTTATATTTTTAAATTATATTTTTGGCTTTATATGTGGTTGTAGGTGGCAACAAGACAACTACTTCACCGTCTACTAGACTCCCTGCCGGCGGAGGCGCCGTGGGCCGACAGCGACCTGTGCCAGGAGTGCGGCACCAAGTTCACACTCACCATGCGCAAACACCACTGGTAAGTTTTATATCATATTAACAAACTTTATCAAACTGTATCAACAAAAATTTAAGACACAATCACGGGCGGGGGAGATGGGAATTCTAATAAAAAAAAATTAAGATTAATGTTTTTAAGACTAGTTATTGTTATTACATAATTAAAAATCAATCTGGACATTTTTTTTAAATATTAAAAAAGATTATAAACTAGTAACATTGTAATGCATAGAAAAATAGTAATCTAACAGGTACAGGCTAAATTTTATGACTTTTTAGTATAAATTACAATATATATGAAAATAGTGTTTCTTTTATATATATGAATTATGAACCATGTTATTCCTTGCAGTCGACACTGCGGGCGAATGCTATGCAACAAATGTTCGAGCCAAGATATCCCAATACTCAAATTCGGGATGAACAAACCTCAACGCGTCTGCGAAATTTGCTTCAATGTGCTTCAAGTTGGCGCCAGTTAGTTCTAAACTATAGGAGAGATTCAAAGAAATCTAGGTATTTGATTGTCATTTCCATAGAGAGTAGAATGTGGGTGAAAAGATGATAGGCTGTAAAGAGGTATGTTAAGTTCTTGAAAGCAATGTTTGAAGGTGTTATTTGGTTAGTAAGTAAATGATTATGATGATTGTTGGATTAAATCATATTATAAGAAATGTGAAATGACAATCAGAGGAGTTCGATACATTTGTCCCAATTACGCCTGATACGAAGTTAGTAAAATAATTAAGGCTTTTATATAATTATTATTAAACGCGTTTATACATTTTAGATACTGACTTGTATATGTACGTAGTGTATATTATTCATAATTGATTAAGTGATTTTTGGGTTATTTAAAATCTTACTAGTTTTAGTCCAAACATCTGAAAATTAAAGTATCTTCTCGACAGTCATGTAGGTGCAAAAGTTGGAACCTTTAGGGGAAATGTAATGTTCTTGTAGACATAACATTGATTTTGTATAAGATGTTGAGATTACACAAAGGGTTTTGAAGACAATTATAAATAAATTAAGTGTCCTTATAAAGTTGGACGCTGAATACACCCATTGTATTTACAACTATAAATAATAAAGGTCAGTTGATAAGTTGCTTTAAAACTTTTTCGTCACTAAGCAAAATCTGAAATGATTATAATAATGTAAGCTACAATTATGTATGTATGTATATAGTTTTAAATTGTTTGTCTATTAATTTGTTTTATATTATTTAAAATGTTTATTTTTTTATAAAATGTCGTATTTTATATTTTTGATTTGTATATGTGATAGTTTATTGGAAAAGCATTTATTTCACATTCCAATGTGTAACACTCTAAATTGTTCTAGAAATTATTAAAAAAATATGAACAGGCAATAATTACAGTAATGGCTATGAGTTACATTTTTATTTATTTAAATGTAATGTACTGTAATGAAATATTTGCTTTATTAAATTTTTGGTTAAGCAAACTTGAGTATTTTATTTTCTTCAAGTAGTTCTATGATTAAATTTACACTTTTGTTTGAATGTTAAGGTTAAACTGAGACTGAAATATAATATTTATTGATAACTAGTCGGCCCAACGCGACTTCTTTCACGTTGTACTAATCCTAGCTGGAACGTTAGACCATTTTTCTTTACTCAAAAACCATCCTCGTACATCCAGGAGTATACTAAAAAAAGAATTATGTAAATCGGTTCAGTCGTTACCGAGCTATGCGCTTACCAACACATTTTGCGATTCATTTTTATATTATAGATAACTAGCTGGTAACATATTAAGTGGATTTACTCATTAAAAACAAAATGAAGATCATACACAGATTAAAATTGTTTTCAAACGTTAATTTATCACTCAGCTTATACAAAATAATAAAACAAATTTTGCACTTAAACTTGGTTTATTTATTTACATAAAACTCAACAAGGAAACATACATGATAAATTAATTTACTAAAAAACTACAACCAAATATTAATGTTTGCAGTTTACATTAAATAATTTACTTTAGCCTTTTGAAAAGGTCTTTGTTTACACACTTGTCAAGAACTTGGACATAATCAATGAGTTCTTCTTCACAAGTCTCGGCAGTGTTCGAGCGTGAGTTCACTCTGTCATTGCATTCTTGGTATCTGGCCCAGAGACTTTGCATTTCTGGTTTCTCAGCACACTGGTCCTAAAACCAATTCAAACATTTCCTTATTATAAAAGTTTAACAATTTGTTGTACCAATAATAACATATAATTCAAAATAAGATAACTACAGCAATTGTTTATCACTAACTAAATTTTAATCAAGACTGGTTTTATCCCAAACTTCAGGCTACAAGGAATTAAGAATGAATCTATATGTACATATTATGTTTTCTTTTACTAGTACTAGAATACATCCAACCAAATAATAATCAATAATAAACCTTGAAACTTTTTCTGTTTTGTAACACCTTTTTCTGGGGAGACATCTATAAGGGAAGTATAAATGTCCGTCTTTAGTATATAGGGTATTAGTTATTAGTAATATATGATTAAACAAAGCTAATGTAATTTCATTTTTGAATTAAATTCTTATGTTATTGGAAGGACTTTATTAATTATTTACTGGGTACGACATGCTACGTCTCAGTCGTCAGTTTCCCTCAGTCTTTTATTTAAATCAGTATTTGATGAGCTGAAAAATGGTTGATCTCGTACCTTTAGGTTAGTATCAAACACTTAGTCGGAAACTTGGAAAATTGTAAAAACTACATTAACTTACACGAAACTGCTGCTGGGGATCAACCATTTCTTCCTCTTCCACTTCCTCAGCTTCCTCCGCCTCCGCCCTCACTACAGGAATCATTTTATCAGCCATGTCGCCTGAAATGATAAAAAAATACCTTAATATGAATGGTTATAGCTTACCTCGAATACTGAATTTACTAACACCTATTAATTTTATTGAATAAACTACTACATTTAGTTTAATTTACCAAAATCGGTGACGCAACAGGGATATACCAAAATCCAAATTATCAAATGCAGCCTTTGACTTTTAATCACAATGTTGCTAGACAAAGAGAATGTAATCACTACGTGTTGCTAGATAAGATTAAAGAATGGCTGTTTGCTTGTGTCATTAATAATTTTTAATCTTTCCGTCGATAGCTAAACAGACAAAAATTATAGGTACTAGGTAGGTACACAAAAAAAAATTTAAAAAATCATAAAAGAGCTTTTTTCAATTTTCGCCCTTTTTAAATTAATGAATTCACAACATATCTTAATAAATGTTTATTAAAATATATTTAAATATTTGTGTACGCGTCTAAAACTTTTGTAATGATGAAAGATAATGTGTGATTATATATATTTTTTTATTTGTTCAATAAATTATAAAATTTATATTGTACAAAAATGCAGTAGAAAATGCATATTTTTATTTTTATACAAACTGCCACAGAATAAATTATAGGTGTAACAACATTGAGAAAGTGATCTGCGTTCGGAAATAAAATAAAAATAACATTTTATCAATTCAAAGTATAACACAAACATTTCTTGCTATTAAATTATTTTGCATAACTGTTTACATAAACTACTTCTATTAATATATACCTTGTGTTGAAGTTGTGTGATACAATCATTTATTGTTTATAAAATATATGATTAGAAATCAGTATAGACTATAGATAATAATATTTAGTATTGCAAGTATGTGTATTGTGTATCATCATCTTAATTCGAGTGGTCGTCACCATGGAGAGTGCTTGCTGTGAAATTTTATTAAAATAATTACGTTTTTCTAAACTAAAACACGATTTGTTATTTTAAATATGGGTTTGGTTTGTAAGAAGTTGATACATTCGTACGGAATTTACAATGTTGCGTCATTGTAGGAATATTCATACGATTTTTCGATTGTATTAATTTTCAGTTTACTATAGATTACATCAGGTTTGTTCTCATAATTTTATTTATATCCTTATTATTTCAACAATAACATAATCTTCTATATATTTTAATTGTATTATTGTTTTATTTGCATAGGTTGAGGTTATGTTTTTACTACAATTATTAAGTTTGTTTTTTAGAATGAATGGTGGAATGGAGCATAAAACACCTGGGCATAATACAGTGCTTCATAAAGCACCTAAAAACTATAAGTTGCTAATAGATCCATTCCTGGTAAAAGGGGCAACAAAACTCTACAGATATGATGGAGTTGTACCAGGAGATCAAGCATATCCTCCAGTTCAATGCAGAGATCCCAGATCCCAACTTTCTAGAATATGGAATAAGCTTGAACCAGCAGATTTACCAATTCCTAGGTAAAACATTTGTTATGAATATGACAACTCCTATGATTTCTTTTATAATCACTAATGGAACATAATTAGCATTCAAACTTCACTTAGTAGTATTTCTGTTATTGTAAGATTCATGTTCTATCTATTTTTCATATTTAAATATGGTCAGAATTGCAATTTATTTGTAAATTCATGTGAGAAATGATGTTGTCAAACTTAATAATATTTCAGAAGAATGTTGTTCATATATTAATAAGTGTTTATGTTATTTCTAATCTCTATAACGCTAACTTTCACAAAACAAAAAAACAATAACAATTTTAAGTAATTTTTTATGTAAAATTGGGTTATAATAATCTTTGTTTTTATTATACCATTTGCTCCAGTAGTACCAACATTAATATTTGACACTGTCATTATAGCGGGAATTTTAAAAGTGATCACAATCGTATTTTAGATTCAGGATAGACAAAAATTATGTTGGAACACCACCTGCAGTTGAAATTACAATAGGAAATTTAAATGACAACATAGATAAAGCTTTTTTGGCTGACATGATGAATAAAGTAGGACCATATGAAGAATTGTCAATATTTTATCATCCAGTAACAAATAGACACCTGGGATTTGCAAGAATCGTATTTCAGGAAGTGAAACATGCGAAATTATGTATTGAAAAATACAATGGAAAGTCTGTTATGGGAAAGGTTAGTCAATTTCTCTATTATTTTTTAAATTTCTAAACATAAACTGACCTTTGTTGTGAAACTTACATAACAATATAAACATATTCATTTCTGTGTCAATTTTTTTATAAAGATTGCTCTATTGCCCAACTGTTTCTTGCAGTTTAATTAGAGAAAATAAACTGTATATTTTCTTGCAGTCAAGCATAGCTTATTTGTCAATCCAGGGTATTAGTTATCTCCGTACAAGTTATATTTAAATTGCTCCAGCCAATTAGACATGAAGCAATAACAAACATGCACATTCAACAACTAAATTAGTTAATTTAGGGATATAGTCTTCCACAACACAGGGAAACCTTCTGTGGAAGATGTGCAAATGTAAATTTTGTTGATTCTCAATACATTCTTATTTTATTTATTTATTATATCACACTTAAAGTTTACCATATCATTTTATTCTGAATTAGAAATACAATATAAATTCATTAAAATTCTATTGTAGGTTTTGGATGTATTGTTGGATGCATTTGGAAAGAAATGTACTGAGATGTATGAGGATAAGACAATGGAAAAGAAACCTCAACCGGTGATGCCTGCTTTAAAAGTGCCACCACAGGAGGATGTTCGCCTGGCAAAGATGGACCCAGCACTAAGTAAGCGGTTAGAAGACACTAAAATAGCTGAAAAGGTAAGTTGCTATGAACTTATGTAGATAGCTTTCCTATATTTTGTTAGTTAAAAAAGGGTTCCCATAAACTCTATGAATTAAAGTAGGTACATACATGTAGCTGTGATTGTTGAGTTTTATTTTTAAAGTTACTTTTATATGCTTCTGTGTATGCGTGATTTTAATACACTTATTCAAAATAATTTAACTGACAGACAGGAATTTTCTACATATTTAACAAATTTTTAATTTCAATATTCGTCATTAACTTATGACAATACTAATTCTAGTTATAAACACAGACTACCTTTTACTTTTATATTTGGAAGGTTGTGAAGATTTTGTTGAAAAGTGACCTCTAGAATTTGTTGGTCCTATTATTACATGGCAGCAAAAAGTCTTATGAAACGACTTAGAGTAGAGTGTCATAGTGAGTCTTAGAGTATGGTGAAACGGAACAAAAGCATAGCTACATTGTTTAATGTTACAATATAGTAATTTGTATTTGTACGGCTTTAATTACAAAGATATTAATTAAAAGGTGTCATAATTAAAACACTTGTATGGTCTCTTTCCACTGAATTATTGCAACAATGTATCATTTCAATTTTGGCTAAAAATTGACCTAATACTTATCTAAATGAATCTCTGTTCTTATATTATATTTTCTGCTTAAAATGTATATAAGTTAAATGTTTTTATACTGTTTGAAATTAGATTTTTATAATTGTATTATTAAACCTATTGCTACTAAAAATTATTATAATAAAATTCCAGGAGCCATATTCTCGTTTCAAAGATGTGGAACATAGTGACAGTAATAATCGATGGTCTGATGATGAAAGGGAATATAGACATCGACATCGCCACAGAAGTGAGAGGGACAGAGATGGGGAGCGGGACAGGGACAGAGACAGGGATGGACATAGTCACAAGGACAAAGATCGGTAAGCAAATATTATATTTAATTTAATGAGAACTGTAAAAATATGTTTAACAAATAACATACTTCACAATATATCTAGTTTAGTAAAAGGTGGTTTAGAAATCAATCATGTCATATTCTAAAGTCACACTTTAACTTTGGTTATTTGTAGAATTATAACACAATATACACTATTAATTTATAATAGACAATATTTTGGTACAACACCAAAACAGTGCAAAAATCATAAACGTTACAATTACAACATAACATTATTTAGACATGCTTATTACTTAAAGCAGTAAAAAAAAGTGTAATTCAAATTATTATTATCATAATATAACTCCAATAAAATAATTACACCCTAATTCATCGTATAAATCGGTGTTTGTATTTGATATACATTTAATTATGTATGAATTAATTATGTTTACAAGCAAACGATGCAAACGGAAATGTAAGAAAAGGTATTTAACCCAGTTTTATTATATATAAGTAATAGTATAAAGATTTACTATGCCAATAAAGTAAAAATAAGTCCAATATAAGCTAATAAAATGATGGTAGAAGAACCCTATCATATTGAAGGGGGCTCTTTTCTTTTATTAAATTATTTAATAATAAAAATTGTAAGTTTCTACCTGAATAAATTTTATTTTTAAATATTCCATGATAGTATAATTGAAAAATTTGTTTAACGACTTTAAAATTTACTTCTTTGGGCTGTTTAACTTTGATAGTAAAATAATGTGGGTAATATGTAACGACAGACACCGGGAGAGATACGGTCGAAGTACTGAGAGTGCGGAGAGTTCGTATGCAGCGTCTAGCCATGGGACGGAGGTGCCCTACACCCCGGCCGGGCCTATCGCTTATGATCCTTACTATCAGCCTGGGTAAGTTATGCATATGTGTTTTAAAAACATAAGAAATGAGGTGGAAGGTGGATTTTAATTTCCGAACAAAATACAGCATAATTTTAAAATGTGAATATTCTAGTCTATCAAGCTAGATAAGTTTTATGAAAAACTAAATTTATAATGACTATCTGCAACGAATTTAACTGCACTCTGCTTCTTAGTATTATGTTTATAATATCATCTTATGTTATATCTCAGCAGAGATGGAGAATGCCACATGAAATTGTGTTTAGTATTGTAATAAGAATTTTATATGAAGTTACAAAAACTGTATTGTATAGATGATTTTATGACTAAATTCTGAATTTGTGTACTATTTTATCGGCGCTTACGGTTATGTGATATAATAGGTACGGTTACGGGTACGGCGCGGGTGCGGGTGCGGGCGCAGGCGCGGGTGCGGGCGCGTCTGGCGTGTGGTGGGACTGGCGCCACGCGCACGCGCACGCGCCGCACACGCCGCACACGCCGCACACACCGCACACGCCGCAACTGCACACACCGGTAATTAGACTAGCTTTTATTAGCGAACACTCCTGCCAGAACAAAACAGTAAATATTTTATCAATTTAGAAAAATATATTTTTAAAGTATTTGCCAAATTTAAGATAAACTGAATAAAATTAGAACATCTTTTATTTGCAAGCGAGTTAATAACATATTTATAATTTAACTTTGAACTAACTTTTTTGTATATTTTTTCAATCATAATTCATCCTTATCAACTTTCATTGACTGTTTCATTGTTCATATTAAATTCATACATTTAATAAATCACTACATACTCAACTAGAATTGCTCTAGGTTTGCTTTTTGCATTTTTTTACCTCCTGTTATTAAGTGAACGTAGAAAATGTGTAACTAAAAATCAGTGAAGCGATAAAACCACTTTTTAGAATAGAGCAATATGATGTCTATATAAGTAGAATATATAGTGTATGTAACATGAGTGTGATAATGGGTAAAGAGCGAGCGGCGGCCGCAGGCGGCGGGCGAGTGGGGCGAGTGGGGCGTGGCCGCGCCCGCGCGCTCGCCCGCGCCCCGCCCCGACCGGGACCACGACAAGGTTCGCACTGCTTATATGGGGATTGGGGGCTATAGTAGGCGTCATTTATGTTTAGCGCTGGACGAGAATAGCTGCGCATCGGTAGAATCGGGCTCGTAATTGACGTATTGGTGCGAGAAAGACAACACGACTGGGACAACCAATCAACGCTCTAGCACCCGACGATAACGCACCCCGCGCGCTGCGCCCTCCCCTCGATACCTTATTTTTGACTTCTGCGCGGGTTTCGTTCAGCGCTAAAGATTCGTGACGCGACTTATACACGAGTTTTTTTTTAATTTGAGTATTAATTATTACTGGCCAGTCGTTTTAAAATTAATAATAAGGATTTAGTGTTAGATGTTTTGGTTACATGTCCTTTGGTAGATTTAATATTGTTGTGAGATAAAAGTTATATTCACGTTTATAAGGTTTTTTTATTAGTTTTTGAAGTTGTTTATAGTATAATATTGATAATGAAGAGATTTAACTAATTAAATGTTATTGTAGCACAGTAGTTAAAACTCGCATGTATTGTAGTTAGTTGCAGTTTAAATAACAAGCCATAAGTAATTTTCAAAATATAATGTTGAATGTAATAATGTAGTTTTAGACGACTGTACAGTATAAATATGAAATTAAATTAAAGTAAAATAATTTTTGGAGCTATTACTTAGTAATGTCTATATTTTTTAAGTTCGTTATCAAATGACACGATTTCTCAATAGTAACAAGTTGTTTAAAAAACAAAAATGTTCTATATACTACGTAAAAAAATCGAGATAGCATTGCATGCCATTTATAAGCATGGCCATTTTCATTTTCATTAAACGAATCACTACATTATTCATTTCAACACATTTACACTCTGATCATATGCACGTAATATATTTTATTAATAAATATATACTCACAATATGCTTAATAATCTAGGAGATTAAGGCGAAAACTGAAGAAGCACCACCTCCGAAAGAATCCTCGAATGAACCTGAACCAAAGCCTCCTCCGCCCGCTGAAGAACCCAAAAACGTCGATCTAGATACAAGGTAATATACATTTCTAAAATAAGTTTGTTTTAATACCTGACCAAGCCAATAAGACTAATTATAAAAAAACAGTCTCGTTAAAGCAGTTTCTTTTAAAATATTCGTCCATTAAATAATTATAAACAATAATAACAAACTTGCCCTTAAATGAAGTGTATTAAATAACTATAACTCTTACCTATAGAATCGCCATGTTGCTAAAAGGAGCGAGCGGGGGCGGTGGCTTGGCACCTCCCTTCCTCTCTCTGGGCGTGTCCTCTGAGGAGGAGGATGAAGACCGACTTCCCCCTAAAATACCTGATTTGGACGCCCCGCAGCCACCGTCAGATGACGATGGTAATATAATATGATAGAATAATGTTTAAGACTGGCAACCCACTCCAGAGCTGCTCCAGAGGATCTGATGATATTAAAAATATATGAAAAAAAAAACTCTTATCAATATAAATCAACTTAATGTTACATGAATATTTTAATTATTTTGCATTTTTAGCAAAATTGTCTGTATGTCACCATTGTCAGCATTTTATGTACTTAATTTTGACATATTGTTTAATAAATATTGCTATAAGACCTTATCATCAATATATTATTTTACTTTTATTGCTACATTTGTTTTTAATTAATTTTCTTGTGCATTGTATAGGATCTATAAGCGAAGACAGGGAGAGCATATTGACCGTGAACCAAGATCAGGATTTCAATGCGGAGCCCCTGTCCAAAACACCCTCCCCGTATCTCGATAGAGATAACTACCTCGAATGCCTCAAACTTACTATAAAACGGGTAATACATAATGAATAACATTGTGTGGTTTTATTCTTCAACAAATTATTTATACTGAAATTTTAAGATTTTGAGTGTTGCATGAATGTTATGCAATTCTATTGAATAAATTTAATGTATAATTTCAAAAATTAATTTATATGCACATAACATACTATAAAATCACCTGTGAAATAACTATTTCATTAAAAACATTATTGCGATATGGACAAGACTGTATTTAATACTTTTCATAATTTACGTTTAAACAGCAACTGCAAGAAGAAGAAAGGAAGAAGCTACCTCAGATGGACAAGATCGGTTCAGATATATCGTCATCGGAGGATGAGTTGCTCACTGGTGAGAGGATACAACGCTCGCCACTGCCGCTTGATAAAGATCAGGATAATTTGGAGGACGATCAGGTAATATATTCTATAGCTTTTCATAAATGCATCAAAATGGTTGTCAAAACGTAGTAGTGAGTATGAGAACTAATTTTAAGGAATAAAAATACAAATATTTGAGTTGAGAGAAAAAATCATTAACGGTAAAATACTTATACGCAAATAAAAATTAAGCACCCCTCAAGTCTAATATTTATATGGAAAACTGTCAAATCAAACCGAATGTCGACTTAAATTGAAATAGTGTTTCAGTATTCCGGCATTTGTCTTTAAAATAGTGCTTAACATTATAAGGTCTATAATAACAGTAAATATAAAATTTTGCTAAATGATAGAATGTCTGAAACAGATGTCGCTATCGTCGCTGTCGTCGACGGAGGCGAAGATCGAGGAGCAGGTGCCGGCCGAGGGCTACTTCTACCCGCCGCACGCGCACCCGCACGCGCACCCGCACTACTACCAGCACGTGTGGCCGCATACCGGTACAATCCTACTAATATTCCAAATGCGAAAAAAACTCTGTCTGTCTATCTTTCGATCTATCGATTGTAATGAAATTTGGATGGTCAAGAGCCTGAGAAAAGACATAGGCTACTTTTTAACTGGAATAAAGCATTATAGGAGGGGGGGAGTCAAAGCTTATATGAAAGTCCACCCGGACGGAGGCGCAGGCAACAGCTTAAATTAGCATTTAGTTGCGTAATTGGGACGTTAGACTTAGCAGTGTGAAAACTTAAACTAAATGTTATATGAAGCTATACTTTATTAATTGCTGTGGCCACATGTATTACCCTATCAGTCTTTAAGTAAAAAGGCATATATCAATTTTTAAGTTCCAGAGTCTAGAAACTAGACTACCTGTGTATCAAAATCGGTTCATATACGACGATACAGATCAACAGAGTGCTCAGAGTTATGTCCGTAGTTATAATATTATTAATAAATATATTATAAATATTATGTTTATAGATACTTGAAGTATAAAGCGTGTTACGTTATGTTATATGCTAACTGCGTTTACATTTTTAACGATGTGTACATTGCAAATATTTGTTTTGTCAGGTTACGGCGGTGCCCCGTACGGCGCGGTGGGTCCAGTGGGCGTGGCCGACATGCCGCTGGCGTACGGCGCCGCCTTCCCGCCCCCCATCATACCGCACTATCCTCCCCCGCACCACCACACGCAACAGGTATGAATAATCATTAAAATCGCTCTATAATCCACAAAGTTGTGGGTTGAACAAACATTCGCCAGTCTTTCTGGCCTCTCTTTCTCTCGCGCGTACAGCAACATCTTCTCTCACTCTTACCTGTATTTAACAACCTATAAATGGATTAAGAAAATGGTCTTATTTTAACCCTAAACTGTGAAAATTAAGTTTGTTTGTGGTTAATATATGCTTATAATAATAGTTTTGTTACATATAAGCTGTTTAGCAATTATTTTGTCTTTTGACAGTATTAAGTAAAAACACCATTGATCACCATCATACACCATCTCACCATCTCATAAATATCAACACCATTGATTTTTAAGTTTCTGAAGAGACCCAATATTTACTATACTATAAGTGTTTTGACAGGAATTAGATAACCCACACTATCCAACGATAAATTGCGTGATAGAGCGTGTCACGGAGGAATTGAAGCAGATCTTAAAGAAAGATTTCAACAAGAAAATGATAGAGAGCACAGCGTTCAAGAACTTCGAGATATGGTGGGACGAGCAGAGCCGGAAGACGAGGACTAAACCTGCTAAGGAGGAGGCTGGACAACCTTTACAGGTGAAATACAATAACTTTTACTACTTTTGAAATAAGGATTTATTGTAAACTGTGGTGTCACTTGAGTCAAACTTTTTAAATTATAGTTATATGTATATGTTTAAATATGTATTTTTTTGTATACATGTCGTATATATTTAATCAGTTGTATCATACTTCTTTGCCTCTACCCATTCTTTTCTTTTGTGTTTATGTAAGTTCTGGTTGCCTGGCAGAAATCACTGACTTGTGATAAGGCCGCCATTTACATATAACTGTGTACTTCTTGAAATTTGCTATTTTATGTAATTTTTGATTTTGGTATATGTAATAAAGGATAAATAAATAAATAAAACACTAACTTATCTTTATATATATTTTAGTGGTAATAATATAGCTTACGAAATTCATATATAAAGAGGCTCTCTATTAGTTAAAGAATTTTCATAATGGCTCCAGTAAACATAGAGAATAGAGAAAACCTTACAATATTGAAGTAATAGGGTTTCCCATACTCACTCCATTTATGTAATAGTATACATTATTTATATCTTTTTATCATTTATATCTCAATGGTTAGTTCAACGTTATCGTTTATTTGAGAAAATCGTTATATTTTTATACATTATATTTTTCCAGGATATTTCAAACAAGAAGGAGGAAACAGTGGATTCTATAAAATGCATCATAGAGTCACGGGAGCTCGGTCTAGAGCTGGGTGGTTATAGCTCCGGTATAGGACTTGGACTTCGAGCTGCCATCCCCAAGATGCCCTCCTTCCGTCGCAAGAGGAAGATACCCTCGCCAGTGAGGGATGATACCTCAAAGCGGCTTAGTGATCAGGTAGAAAATTAGATATATACTTTGGGCATATTAAAATGAACTAATTTAAGAAAATTCCTTGATCCTTATACTTCTATTATAATAAATGTAAAAGTGGGGATGTTTCCTATACAAACTGCCTTCCGAACCGGTGGTAAACGTTTTGTACCGCTATCACTCAAAAACTTCTGGACAGATCATGAAATTTTATTAACATAATATTTTTATTGCGCGCAAATCCGCGGGTAAAACCTAGTAATAAGTAATTCTGTAATAAAAGTTGTGACATTTTCTTTATATAATTAATTTATATTTGTAGGAAGAAATAGTCCAAAACTCAGATGAAGAGAAGGAAGTACCAACGAGTCCCCGGAACAGAACGGCCGGGTCCTACCTGTCGAGCAGACGAAGGCAATCGTCGAGCTCATCTAGGTTTGTTCATTATTATAAGGATATATTTAGTTATTAAAGTATTCAGAACCATATGAGATTTATTTCTTTAATATTTGCAATTAAATAAGTTTTAAAACCGGTGTGGCAGTCAAAATTTGAAGATGTTTTTAAACTTCCTATATATGTATAGGTATGATATTAAAGTGACTTCATAACAGCATATTATTCTTCTTTGGCGTGTTTCACCCTATAGACTATATATATTATTTGAACAAAAACATCATACCAAGTATTTTATGTGTAGTGTTTGCTCAAACTATAGTCCAGCACAGTTGCTGTGGCTTTTTATATAATGTATAAAAAATAAATGTGTATGTGTGCGTGTGCGTGCAGGTCGTCGTCGAGCTCGTCGTCGCGCTCGTCGTGGTCGGGGTCGGAGCGCTCGGCCCGCTCGGCGCGCTCGGCCCGCTCCGCCCGCTCCCCCCGCGCCGCGCCGCGCATCTACTCCGACTCCGACGACTCCGACATCGACGAGTCGCAGGTAAACCCTTTTAGTATTCTTCCTTACCAAAATACGGAGCGTCGCACATCGATTAAAAGTAGAACTATAAGAGTATATGCGGAAAATCCATGTAAGTATCTCTTGATAAAACGTAAAAAACGTTACATGAACTTTTATTTTGACCTACCGAGATTGACTTACCGGGCTTAAATTCGATTTTTGCACAGCTCTACTTAGATTCTTAGGCACCTTTTATTTTATTCTTTCGAAATTATTTTGCAAGCGAACAAGCAACATTACACTCGCTTATTTTTAAATATGCAGTAATTAAATACCAAATTATTTTAATGATAATATATTTACAGTTCAAGGTTATATCAAACAAAGAGAGGCTCAGAAAAGTATACTCCTCATCATCGGACAGCGAAGAAGAACAGAGGAGAAGGGGTAAACATAAAACTTATATATTTTTTACTACTGTGTAACTTCTAAAACATGCTTTTTTAATAACATTGTTTCGCATATTTGTGTAATTCTGCCCTAATCAATCACCCATTAAAAATTCAATGATAAATCATTTTCATATGTAAATCTTAATTAAATTGTATGTATGACACAGAAAAGACGCCGATCCCGGAGGTGGAGGCGGCGGAGGACCGGCTGGGCCCGGCCGCGCCCTCGCCCGAGGCGCCGCGCCCCGCGCTCGACCGCGTCTACTCCGACTCGGAGGAGGAGAGGGAGTACCAGGTCACTTGCACTTATAGTGGTAATACTATTTAGGACACACGCACACGCACGCATATACGTGCTCGCGCACACGCACACGTACGCGTAGACACTTTCTATGGAAATATTTGAGCAATTTATGTCCCGCGCTTACAATGAAATGAATTTATTATTTTATGGCACATAAAATATTTGAGACAGAGACGAATCTATTAAAATTGGTGCAGCCTTTCTTGAAGTTTATTACATATTTACAAAGTTTAGTGTATTGTTTATCTTCAACAATAACGATATTTTCATACATACGTTCACCCCCTTTTCGCAATTCGCAGAAACTAGCCATTTTTTTATCCCTTTAGAGGCTAACGAATAAATACTTCAATCTAGAACCGGTCAATTCAAAATAACTAAATTATATGAAAAAATATTAACACACACAATACAGGCTTGTGTAAAAAGATATAAATACGTAAAAAAATAACCCGAAGGACTTTAAAAAATATTTTTTTACATTATCAGGAGAAACGCAGACGAAACACGGAATACATGGCGCAAATCGAGAGAGAGTTCCTGGAAGAGCAACGGCGTAAGATGGAGTTGGACAAAGAGCCCGAACCCGATAAACCGCCTGATAAAAGGTATGGCATTTCTAATATACCAATCTTTACGATTTTTTTCATTCCAAAGCAGTAGTCCTTTTCGTTTTATACTATGTATGTATTGTAATTTACTTTAATAAACGGGGTAAAAGACTGAATAAAAAAATCGAGGGTGCATGCAATGATTCGGAAGACACACATTATTATTAAAGAGATAAAAATGAAATTTTACACAATATCATCATCTTTTTCCGTATGTCTTTGAAAATTATAAAAAATCTGGGTCAGGATCAAGTCATATGCACTATACACACAATAATAAAAATATTCTTACAGCATTCAAGACACTAAAATGGATGAGAGTAGAATCAGTCCAGTCAAGAACCATCTAAAGTCGCCAGACAAGAGAAAACCATCGAACGCAGAAGCGGGTGACGTCAGTTCTGAGGAGGAGCCGCTGGAGGCGCGCAGGAAGAAGAAGAGGAAGCCGAGGAAGAAGAGAGGAGAGGTCAAGAGGGAGAGGGCGCCTTCCGTCAGCGACAGCCACACTGATACTGCCGCTAGTGTCAACGGAACTAAGGAGGTAAACATGTTGTTGAATATAGTGTTGATTAATATTAATACTTTAAATAATTCTAAGAGTTATTTAAAATTAGTAAAATTGTAGAAACGTCAACATGCCTTGCCCTGTGACTACACTCAAGGATTCTTTTATAAACGAAAATTTACTCATTTTTAATTTATTTTTTCTTAAAAGAATATCAAACATTACTTACTTGCAAACCATCGCGTTTAAAATTTTAGTAGTGATACAGTTAATTATGTTTCTCACTGATATGCTTTGCTAACCCTTTACCATAATAATTTACTCAAACATTTTACAGCTCTTTTTTTATAATAAATGGCCATGTATAATCTGTAGCCGCATCTTATACTAACTTACCACGTATATTGTGTAGCCGCACGAAGCGAACTCGCCGTGCTCGTCGCCGCGCTCGCAGGCGTCGCAGGAGTCGCAGGAGTCGCAGGCGTCGCAGGCGTCGCAGGTGGCGCTCGACCACTCGTACTGTCGCCCGCCGCCCTCGCCGCGCTCGCCGCCCTCGCCGCCCTCCCCGCCGCCCAGGCGCGCCTCGCACCACTTGCACCATGACCACGGTATGCTAAAGTCAAAGTTAAAACTATCTCTTTTTTTAACTAGGCTACATATAATAAAACTGTTGAATCGTCACAAAACATTTACCACCGGTTCAGAAGGCAGTTCCTACAGAGAATAACTGGCAAGAAAGCTGATAGTCTGTGTGCGTGTGTCGGTTACGGACGATATGCCATTGATTACTGAAAAAGCACTACTTTTACTATGCTCGATTGTGCAAAGCATTGTTATAGTTGAAAAATTCAACGTTACGCATTATGCGACATAATGCCTTCTAGAGTAATTGGAAAACTAGGTGTTTCTGACATGCCAGTGGGCAGTGGCTTTCTGATAAACAGTATAAAGTTAACTGTTTTCGATAAACTACAAAAAGGAGTTGTATATAGTCACCTGAAATAATGTCGGCTTTAGTTTATTTTTAGGTAGAAACAACCAAAATCAAAACTAAAGTGAAAACTTAGTGTATTATATTTCAATTTATACAGGTTACACGTGGATCGCGGAGCCAGAGAGCGAACCGCCTCCAGTTGCACCAGTCGAAGAGATTAAGCCTAAGAAGGAGACCAAAAGGCCTTACAAACGGAAACATGAAAACAAGAAACTCGCTGAAATTCAGAATAAGTATGAAGCTTTCATAATTCAATACATATTTATTCATCTATATTCATATAAGCAAATATTATGGGTTATTATTAAAATTATATTTTTTTTTAATAATTTCAGATTATATGAACCACAGGAGGATTACAGTAAAATACATTCAAATATTACCTTCAAACCTCGCGATATTATGGCGGAAATGCAAGTTATGTACGAATTCTTAACGAGAGGTATCGATAGAGAAGATATAGAGTATTTAAGGAGAGCGTACGAGGCGCTGCTGTCGGAAGATTCTCAAGGCTATTGGCTCAACGACACGCACTGGGTGGACCATCCGCCTACCGACGTTGTTTATAGCCCACCCAAGAAGAAGTCCAAACGCTATAACAATATTTATGAGGAGCTACAGGTAATGTGTTTTTATATAATTTTATCACAGCCATAGGAATCTCCCATAAGTGTCCCTATACAATGTGTAGATTCCTATGTATAGTATACATCAACATCCCATATTACACTAATTTTTTGTAAATTGAGACAGTAGGCTCAAAATACCCGTTATTTATAAATTTCATTTAATAAAAATAGTATTTAAAAATAAACAAAACCATCAATTGTCAGAACACAATCATTATTAATCAACATCAGTATTAGATATACTGGTATTGTTTTATTTTGAATATGTTCACTAATTTTTGTGGTTGACTGTGCATCTGTGTATGAATGAAATGAACTTACTAATGATGGTGGTGTGCGGGGCAGGGCCACTCGAGCGGGTCGGCGCGCACGGAGGGCTACTACAAGATGGACGCGCGCGAGAAGGCCAAGTACAAGTACCACCACGGGCGCGCGCACGCGCCGCACTCGCCGCGCGCGCTGGCCGCCGACGACAAGCTGCGCGCCAACAAGATGCAGCTGCTGTCCCGCGAGGCGCGCTCCAACCAGCGCCGCCTGCTCACCGCCTTCGGTACGCCACGCCACACACTATGTGCAATGCCCAATGTACAATACTCAATGGACGATGCCCATTGCCCTATATCGAATATCAAATACCAATGCTCAATGCCCAATACCCAATACACAATGTCCAATGGCCAATGCCCAATGCTCAATGCACATTACCCAATACCTATGTGTACCTATAGCCTCTGTGTTGTCCTAAGTATAACTAATAAACGCTCATACTTCAAGATTTACTCTACAACTCCGTCATTTAGGAGTCACTTGAGACTTAAACCCGCTTTCTTCTGTGAAAGTTTTTATTTATTTAAATTATATTGCTTTTCATACAAAATAAATACAAGCACACACGCACCAATAAAACAAGTTTATTATATAGACTTCAAATATTTGAAACCATACATTTTTAAATATTATTGTATTGCTTTGTGTATAAATATAATGTTTGTTTGAATTTCAGGAACAGACACGGATTCAGATCTGCTTAAATTTAATCAACTCAAGTTCAGGAAAAAACAGCTCAAGTTTGCAAAGTCTGGTATTCACGATTGGGGTCTATTCGCTCAGGTATGAATTATGTTATTTCTTATCAAAACCAAGTAGCAATAACAAATGATGTATTAGTAAAATTTGATTAAACTTTGCGTCCATTTAATATCACCATCTTTGTCAAAATAGTATGTAAGAATAATTTCAATCATATATTTAAAAAATAATTTTACTGCACGTATTTTAATGGAATAAAATTGAACTGTCACTAATAATTGTGTTGTATTGTTGTGCGCAGGAGCCGATAGCGGCGGACGAGATGGTAATAGAGTACGTGGGGCAGATGATCCGGCCGATAGTGGCGGACGTGCGCGAGGCGCAGTACGAGGCGACCGGCATCGGCTCCTCCTACCTGTTCCGCATCGACCTCGACACCATCATCGACGCCACCAAGTGCGGCAACCTGGCGCGCTTCATCAACCACTCGTGCAACGTGAGTGCCGCGCTGTGCTGCTGACCGTACTAGTACATACGTGTCACACGGGGACGAGTACAGTCAGCAAAGCGGACAAAATTTTTTTTAAATTGTATATTAAATAGCTAAAATTAATAATATTTGTAGGTTGCCTGGACGAAATCACTTTTTAGTGATAAGACCGCCTATTACGCCTAATTATGTAATTTGTATTACTTTGTCTTTTGTTATTATGGTGTGATAATGTGTTTAGTTAATAAAACATACATAAAATAGGGTTTAATCAAACCCTCAACACCATAATCCTTTACAATATAATAATTTTAAATTATTCTATTGCAAAGGATTATGGTAATAAAAAGATTTTAAAAAAATTAATAAAACTTTTGTTATTTAATGTAGTGTGGTTTTAATCTTCTCAATGAGTCTTGTAAATCGTATTTATTAAAATTAAAACGTAAATGTTTCAGCCGAACTGCTACGCGAAGATAATAACGATAGAATCGCAGAAGAAGATAGTGATATACTCGAAGCAGCCGATCGGCGTGGACGAGGAGATAACGTACGACTACAAGTTCCCGCTCGAAGACGAGAAGATACCGTGCCTGTGCGGCGCGCCGCAGTGCCGCGGATTCCTCAACTGAGGACCCAACACTCGACAACTAAATACATTAGTATCGTGTATAACGGCTTTATGTGGCTTATTCGCTTGCATAAGGAGATTCTTTGTTCGAGCTATACATATAAAAGTGATGCTTTGAGGTACTTGCGCTACCTTTCAATGTAGATTAAAAAGGAAAAGATACTTTCTGTAGCAGGATAAAGTAAATACCCGGTGAAAAAAAAAAGAATATTAATCTTTGGAAAGACATTACCTTCTGATTTTATCATATTAGGTATATTAATTAATCTGTTTTGTATAGTAGCTACCGGATACTACTACTATAAACTTATGTGCGAAAGAAATAACGCTCTATGACACTGAAATAAGCCAATGGACTCTTTTTTTAAAGTCAATATGTAATATTTATGGCCGGGTGTTTTATTTTGTTTTGTAACTAAAACTACATATTCAATGCAACAGCAAAGCAGAAGAAATGAAACTGTACAGCATTCTGGTTTAAAATAAAATAGTTCTTGAAATAAACTTAATTATTATCTAGAAACATTGTACCAAATAAATCGTAATATAAATCTGATCCTGACTGGTGCTCTATATCATGTAGTTAATTCTCATGCCACGCAAGAAAATTAAAGCAATAAAGCATTTTTCATGTGAAATCTCATTGTCTAACTGTAGTAAATAATAAATACATAGATAAGAAACGATCGGTCTGTGACCAACCTCCCTCGTTTTTGAACGAATCGTTCTACTGGATATGTTTTCAACTATATCCTTTAAAAGAAAAGCGTTCTCAGAAGACCAACGGCGATACGGCTAAAGCCTTCATTTTCCATAAAAAGACTACTGCCTCATTATCGATTGATGAATATTATTGTTTTGTGTATAGCGTTATATATCTGTGTGTGACGACGTGTGCTGCGTGTGTTTTGATAATAACCAGTGGAACTCGCGTATATTATTAAATCAATGGTAATTTTGTATTATACTAAGATAATGTATTGACTGAATATGAGATGTAATTCAATAGTCGTAGGGTGTCGTAATGTAGACAATGTAAATTTTTCGTTGTATATTTTATCTGTGAATATAAACAATTACTCGTCTGATTGTGTAGTACATTTTTAAGTACATTATCGTCGCGGCAGCCTGTCTGCCTTATTTCGTATTAATAAGATCTTCTCTAAGAGGGATGCGTGAAGGCTATTATTTTGTAAATGATGCTTAGACTGGCTCAGATCCTTCCAAATACACATCTTTATTGTAATTCATATGAATAAGAATGTAAATAAAAATTCAACGATTTAAATTTGAGTTTTATTTGTTATAAAGGAATGTCCTTAGAGTGACCTATCTGGGGTACTTCACAAGTTATCACAATAATCTGGAATAACCTAGTAGTAAAAAATGTTCTCATATTTCAATTTCAATTTATCCGTTAAAAAATGAAAGAATGGATCTTTCTATAATTAAAACGGTAAAAAATGAATATCAACAAAACTTCGAGCTTAAAGACAATAATATTATCGCAAAGAAATCAACATAGGTATTATGTCTGAGTGGGTTACACTGGCTACAATACCAAATTAATTTATAAATTGATGTATTACGTAGGATTCTAAATGAGAGATAAATTGTATTATTTTACGGCCACATTTTCGCAAATTTATCAATTTGCGACGTCTCGTGGTAAATTAAGTAACGAATATCCATTCATAAGGTTCTAAATGGTTCGACCAATCA
>JADANM010006423.1:5240460-5253772 GCA_026213755.1 Eurema hecabe
GGGTACTCACACTTATCGACGAATATGTGCACCAGCTCGTCGGTTTTTTTAATGGGATCCTCATTGCATTCCTCATATAACACAGTCAAGGCGTCAAGTAAACTTTCGCGATCTATTTTCTTACTTATTTTATTAGTTCCATTGGTAACTTTGCCAGTTATAATGCGATTTAAACGTGTAACACGAACAGCGATTGCATCCTTTGAAGGTTCCATGACGAGTTTAACAGCTTATTATAACTTTTAAGCACTCATTATTTACCTTTTCTCTTTGTTTATTTCAATAATAAAATTTAACGAATTCAATACCAACTCGGTATCATCACCGTTATTTTGAATGCCGAACTCTACCACTGTCAGTTCGGCTCTGACGTTGTCATATAAATGTTGTCAGCACAAAATAAAGAAAAATGTATCCCAGATAAAAGATTTAAAACAAGGTTATTAAATTTGGTTCAAGTAGTATGGTTAATATTTTATGAACACAATGATTTTAGTTATATATTTTGTCTTTAATGAAATAAAATACCTACGGGCTAAGCTGGACCCGCCCTTAAATTAAGTTTAATGGTATTCAATTAAATTAATGTAAGAATGTTTTTTCGTAAGAATGGTTATCGTAATCATTTTTTAAATACGACCGTTACGTTCGCTGACCGCTCGTTCAAATAAAATAACAGCTTTTATATATTAATATCATTGTTTTATTATTATGAAAATTTTACATCGTGCTATCGACATTTGAATGTGACTAAAAATAGTATACACGCCACTAAGTATTTTGCACTATTCTGGATAGTTATCCTATAAGCTTTTTTGAATTCTGATGTTTATTTATAGTTCAACATAAAGCAAAATATACATACAATGGCATTTTCATAAATATGGCTTAATTGCGTTTACTTAGAATATCCCTAGATAGTCACTGTATGCATTTGAAATGGCGTAATCATTACCAAAAAGCTATAATGAACCACTTATCAGTCATAAGTTAATTATAAATGAATACATTGATCGGAAAACCATATAGGTTTTTATATAAGGTTGTTATTAGCACATTTGACGTCGCAAAGAATACTTATTTATTCTTCGAATGTGGATACTTATATGGTATTCGCATACTTTAAAATAACGTAGATAACATGTGTGACATTCCATTCCTTCCTGATATTTTTTACCGATGCTGTTTTATTTCTATTTTGTTTTCAGAGGCTGTAGGTAAATTTTGAAATATGATTTATTTGAATACACTGTGTAAGGACTTACCTACTTATTATTTAAATTAAATAGATATTTTATTCAGAATTTTGCACAAGTGTGGGAATGAGTGGAAGATAATACAGAATATCCAAAAATTACAATATACTTAATATGTTGGTTTAAATTAGGTAATATAAATATAATACAAATCAGTGTAAAATTAAGAAGAAAGAACATACTTAATTAAGTTATTTTTTCTTCATTACAGCGTGCATATAAATGCACGCTGGAATGAAGAATAAATAGAAATACATAACTATGTAATAATGTATTAAGTGTAATATTTGCCTTGCCTCCGTCGATCCCCATACACACTTGTAAAATTGTAATTTGTGCCTTGCAAATTTCTTATTCGAACAACGTCAAATAGATAATAGGGCTCAGGTTCTCCAGGTTCTCACTTAAGAGATGTTATGTATCACTTACCTACTTATCTTGTGTTTTTCGGCTAAATTTCCTTCAAAACACCACTCTCATACTTTACCTTTACGGTTTACCACTTCCTACAATGGTATGAATAATTATCAACTTGAATAAACGTCAGAACTCGATTTTAAATTACCTTACTTGATTTCACATAGTAGTGATGAATAAACGATGTTAGGTAAATTAATAAGGCAATTTTTTTTTTGAACAGATGTATCGTGATTCGTGATGGTGTCTATTAAAAAATTATCACAAGTTATTTACTCCGTTGAACTTAACATAAGCCACCAAACCAGTCTAAGAAACGAGATTGAGACAAAGCAACTGACTCATTGATTTAATTTTACAAGATAACACTTAAAATTTTCAAGAAACATCTATTACATAATAGCCTCATATCTTATAGATACCTCCAGACTTTATAAAGCGTTGTGTTTCTTTGATTTTTTAATCATTAAGGATTTTATACCTACTTATATAGGGCAACGACTGAGTAATTGTGGTTTTGAAAATAAATAATATTAATTATTAATAATATACACATAAGTAGAATGTCCTGATTAAATCTCTAAGGTAGGTATTTCATTCGTTCGAATATTTTCAGGGTTTTTGAAATTTCAGTAAAACTCTTTAAAACGTAATAAATATTGTATATAGGCATAGACGTATGTGGGTAGATATACAGTATCATGCTAAGCAGCTGAGTGATAGGATTACTATCACTAATGGAGTTCGTCATGATTGTATACGTAGTGTAAATTAGTAGAAACAACTACTAGTGCCATAAAAAGTTTATTGTTTAAATAAATAAAATTACCTATATGTAATACCTTCTTATTTTTTATATATTTTAATCTCAGAAAACAAATATGATTTTAAAAAATAAAGTTCATGAACAAATATACTTAATTAAATCGGTGAACTTTTATGCATCAGATATAAAATGATTTTATTTAAATGTAAAATTGAGTTCCGTGTAGAAATTACAATTTTTATCCACAATAAACAATTCCGTAGCGTTAGCAGTCATTGTTCAAGTATTGAGGATTGTTTATAAAAGTCGTGAATTCTGATTTGCAAGCAGTTTTATCCTTACTCAGCTAGAGCGCGGAACGTTACATTTTTACACCGATATTTTAAAATTAGAACACGGTTATTTTTTTCTTTTATATTAAAAAGTGTAGTGAGCCATGGCTTTTCTTCAAGGACCTTCAGCTAAACAAGCAGAGATTATAAAACAAGAAATAGGCGAACATTCTGGTGACATAGAAAGGGGTGTGATTGATCTTCAAAGCATGTGTGCTGCTAATCCATACCTGCCACAGCCTGAAGCTTTTGGTATTCTATTTTTCAGTTTATTTTCAAAAATATAGATAAAATATGCAAATTTTAAATTCATGGCCGTCGACTATTTGCTTATCTAAATTAATATAAAAACGTACCCATTATTATATAACTTCACACATATTACGTATGTTATTATTTCATTTTCGTTAGTTAATATATAGAGCTTTTTTAAATAGTTTAGTCATAATTAAATTAACTGAGTCCGACTGAGAAATAATAGGTAATTACAGCCCATAAAAAAGTTTACTCATAATATCTTAGTAACTTCTATTGTTTAGTGTGAATTTGTCATATTTTAAATAAATAGAAAATGTAATACACATACTATACAAAAAAATTATACTTCGTGTTCGTCTAGATGGTACTAGGTGTACCTACTAGCCAATTAAAAATTGTTTATTGGCATAACAAAAAAATATATGTTTCTATCATGTATTAACAAGAAACAAGTGTCGAGTAAGCGTAATAAATAATACTCTTAGTAAAAATAACTTAACTTTAATTTTTGATATGATTTATTTGCATCACTTCGTAGGTATATTATAGTATTGCGCCTGATTTTTAAATAGATTTTAGTACCTAGGTTAGGTACCTAGGTATTTATTTATTAAATTAACAAACTAGTACATAATAGGCTATTTTCTGTATTGAAATACTACCTATATTTATAGTAAATACTATAATATATACACTTGTATTATAAACAGAATATCTTGATTATTTGATCGAAATAAATAGACTTCAAATGTACTGTTATTATTTAAAAAAACTAGCGTTGTGAAGCTTCTCGATACCCGGTCTAAATCGGCCAGGTATTTAATAATACAAAGACAAAATGAGTGAAGCTAATAAATTTAAGAAACAATCAACATGTAAGTATATACATACATTGTTCAGAAAAACGAACAATATCTAAACATGATTCTGAACTAACGTAAATAACCTTTTTATTAACCGACTTCAAAGAAAGGAGGTTTCTCAATTCGATCTTATGTATGTTTTTTTTAATATGTATACTAGTGTTTTAAAACTAACAAAGATATAATAAACAAAAATGAATTAAATATTAATAAATATTAAATTTTAATTTCATAATATAACAAGAGACTATTAAAGATATAGTAATTACTAATTAGCGAACGTGTATTATTTTAGATTTAAGTTTAATCATTGTTATAAAAGTTGCAGGCAGGTATCTCTAGTCAATATTTAAATTATTTCAAATAATCACGTATGTTGCTATGAGTATGTTTTAACAGTTTATTTATGATAATCAAGCTAGGCAAGTACCTGAATATTGTATGCTGATACCAATCGGTGTTGTAGCTAAACATTTATTACTCATCTATTAACAACTTCGATGGTGCTTTGTTAGATTTACCATTATAAATTACTATGTCATAAAAATCGTGCTTTTATGAGCAACCTTCCTCATAGTTCTTAATAAAATCGAAAGACAATATCTAAATCTTTATAAATTTTTAGTAATAGATTAAATACAACATCGTTTAAATTTAATCTTTAAGAAAAATAAAAAATAAAAAGCTATTCAAGCTTGAATAGCTTTTAAAATAATAGCTTGAATAGCTATAACAATAAAAACTTGCTCCCTTGCACTTGATATATAATAATATAAAATCCTGATTTGAAATGCGTTTCCGTTTCCGCATTTGATGTAGATGATACGGAACAGTACCTATTGAAAACATGATAAAGTTTAAGTAGATGCATTTTTGAAAAATAATCAGTTATGAAAAATAATAAGATGCTTTATAAAAAGAAACATATATTAATTATGTTTTGGCGTTTTGTTTATAGAAAATGATATGAGTGTTACGATATTAGGAAGATTATATTAGAACCTCTCCCAGCATAACGGTTTTTCCCGATCCTCGCTCTCTAAACGTTACGTAATAATATAATAACAAGTAATTTTTATTTAATATATTGGAATAAAAATTGTAGATAACGCACGGTATAGTAGGCGTCATTTATGTTTAGTGCTGGACGAGAATAGCTGCGCATCGGTAAAATCGCGCTCGTAATTGACGTATTGGTGCGAGAAAGACAACACGACTGGGACAACCAATCAACGCTCGCGCACACGATGATCACGCGCCTCGCGCGCCGCGCCGTTACCTCGATACCTTATTTTTGACTTCTGCGCAGGTTTTGTTCAGCGCTAAAGATTCGTGACGCGAACTATAAAAGACAGAATTACCTAGTGTTTCAATTACAGAGCATAATGCAACATTTCGATTAATGCCAAATTAAAGAAAAATTGTTAATTTTCTTTCACACATGTAATTGCACGAAATCAAGCGAAGGCACTACTCAGTACTTTTGAGAGTGCTCGATATAAGAATAAAGAAAGATGTAGTTGAATCATTCAATGCTAAGTATTATACCGTATAATGCGCTCTTGTGCTATAAATGGAAAACTAGGAGTGTTCTGTTTTGGAACATTCTTGTAAAAAGTCCAGTACCTAAATATTTAATATAATTGCTGACGTTACATTATATTATTATACTGAATTGTTGTTTGTCGATGCGACAAATTATTTCTAGAACAGTCATTTAAATAATTATACAAATGTGCCTTACCGGTGTTTGTAGATTGAAATCTTATTTTTTATTTATTATTCTTCAAATATTTTCTTCTTATCTTGATAAAATAGTTACATATACTTAAATTACAAAGTTTGTGAAAATATATCGATGCTAGATACTCTTTAATACAATTTAGTTTGTTTAGTATTCTATATCCAGGCTCAATTCTACTTAGATTTGAGCCTGGATTAACAGAAAGCACACCTTCTTACCTATATCTACTACCAGTATTCTCAGGATAACGAAACGAAGGGAGTAAAACCGCAGGACGTGACTAAAGCCTAATTATTGACAAGCTGTCGTAATAAAGGTTCTAAGATATTTAAATACCAAATTAATTGTAATGAATCATTATTCTGTGCGCGTAATGTTACCAATGCTGAAGAGAATGGAGCCACAACTTGGTATTCACAGAAGACACGCTTTCGCAAATCAGTCAGTGTGTTGTTAAGACTTTACTCTAATTGATATTTAAAATGAGTTCCAGTACAATGCAGGTGTAAGGTCGCTTGGGTATAAACAGCAGTGGCTAGGCAGTTATATAATTTACCTACTAAAATACTATCTGCAGGTGTCGCTACAGATTTGAGTTAAAGTTTTGAAAACATGTTTATCTCAATGAAATGTAGATTTAGAGGTTCCTTGAAATGGGCAGTTCATTGCGACTCGTATTACTTACACCTGCAGACCGTTTATATAATACATATATTCCTACGTAATTTTTAAAGCTATTAAAATTCACAAAAAAAAAAATTTTATTATAATATATTGTTTACCGATTCAAACCAGCTCTGTGCTATAAATACGTCAACTTTGAATTTTATTACATAGTTCTTGATTATGTGTCAGGCAAGCCACAGATAAATTATCATAGATACTAAGATACTATAGTAAGCTGTGGTCAGGCACTGCAGTAAAGGTTATTGCCATTTCACCCGTTCATCATGGGCTTGGTGACTACCCACATAGCTTGTTCAACCTGTTTGCAAAGCCACATTTTTGCTGCTGGCAAGCTGAGGCGTTTATTTTTTAATCTTTAAAAAATGAATTAGATACCTAATACACACAGATACATACATATTTAGAAGCCTCAAATTCAATAATTAAGTAGACTTTGACTCTTAGTAAAATAATTTTAAAACCATTAAGTAGTACCACAGCTTCGGAAGCAGTTTTAAATGTCTATGTTATAACAATGCATTTTTTTCATTGCGTGTGTAATTCTAAGCACCTGGACTTTTAATTAATAAATGTATATAATGTGTACATACCTGAAATTGCATAACGCGAACTATGCATTTACCTACGCATTGTTACGCCGTATGCGGTAACGTATAGGTACTATGTTATTATATTAACTAGGTACTTATACCTTGTCTTGTAGGATAGTCCTTCAAATCCATTACTTTGTTATTGTTAAGATTTTAACAAATAAACACTAAATAAAATGAACACTGTCTTAATTAATTGCAGACAAATAAAATCTTTATTATCATCTTTATTCTTATGAGATTATATGACTAAGTAACCTACGGTAATAAGTCAAAGAAACAATTTAAAAGAGACGCGCGTCTAATTAAAACTCAAAATGTACCTACGCTGTAGTTTGTGATATGTGCGTGACGTAGGTAAATTTAGTATAAAAATAAAATTTTCTTTTTATGTTGTTTTCCTCGTTCTTAACACCTGCGTTTATCACTGGTTTGACCAGATCCTCTTCAAAGTTACTAGTAGTTAAACAGTAAACTATACATTAAAAATATATTAACCATTCGTTCTGAAATATTCAAAGATATATTCTGCTTTATGTTATGAATATTAGTAAATATGTACCTACTAATGTTTTTTGCAAGAAAAAATCAGAAAATAACCTTGCCTATTAAATGTGTAAACACATTATAGATGAGTAGATAAAATAAATGCAAAACACGTAAATATGATAAAAGATGCGTTTAATATTATAATTACACAAACAAAGGCGAGGCGGTGTTTATACGTTTTAATGTGGAATATTGGAGAATAAGAATATAACGTAGAATAAATTTAGGTATACCTACTACAAATAAAATTATTTCTTTATATCGAGGATTTCCATAAATTGCATTAGTCTTTATGTAAGTTTCTGGCATCTTAAGTCATAAGTGAACCAAGGTTAAATAAAAAAGTAAAAATAATAAGACAAACAAAACTTAGATTTGCAAAACTTATTAATGTGTTATATACGTACTTATATGAAAATTTCTGCCAAAAATTTGTAACCGCCCACTTCTGGCGTATAACATATCTAGTACCTAATCTTTTTGTTACTGATTATTGTCTTTTTTTTTGTTGAATTTTGTCCATTATTTTTCAGATAAAAATCTCTTGGAGGTGTTTCTGCGCGGTTGCCGCATGGACTTTGAGAGGGCTCGTAATAAATTGGAAGCGTTTTGTCATGCTCACTCACGCTTCCGAGATCTTTACATGCACCGATCCCTTAATGAATCACCTTTGAACTGTGTTAGCAAGTTTATGTAAGTAGATTTTAAATAATCTGAAGTAATTTTGCTGCTAAAAATCTTGGATAACAAAGACCTGCGTTGCCTACCCGATCTAGGCGAATTTATTTGCCTTTTATTTATTGGGTTCTTTTTCTAAAAGTTCTGGCATGACGTAGCTAAAATGGCAGAACGTAGCTGCTTTAAAGAAATGCAAAGTTTGATAATCAAGTGGAACATTTGTATATCGTATGTTACTTAGGTAATTTATATAAGGCAAAGTCTTTATACTCTTTGATAACTAAGGTAATTATTAATTAAGATGATTAACTGATTACGGAAATCATATGGGAAATGTCAGGTCGATAGACCTTAGTTATAATACTCATAGAGGACATCAACTTATCGCAAACAGGATAAGTTATCAATAGTGAGATGTAATGCTAAGTACTACATAGGCTTCGTTGTTTACTGATGAAAATCATCAAATATTCGTAGTCAGTATATCGCGTTCTCTAAAGATTTTTTTTTTCAGGGATATTGTAACTCTTCCAAAGCTTACTGATGAAGGATTGCGAGTCACAATTTTCCGAATCAGACCTAATTATCCAGAAAGTTCCGTGGACATCATTGCTGCTGTACAGGCTATACTGACGCTCACTGACGTGCGTCTTCGAGATGAAACACTTATATTGGGAGATGTGTTTATATGGGAGGTAAGGAACTTTAAATTAAGAAAGCTAATTAACATACCCATAACTGTATGACTCATCACACATTATTTAGAGGTATTGGTTCATTCCTAGTTTTAAAAATCTCTACGTAACGCATTCACAATCAATACCTAAATTATTTTTATTGTTACAACTTTTCTAACCAAAGTGTATCCTTAACCCTTAACTTATGTGTAGAAATATTCTCTTGTATGATTCTCTATGCTAATGTTCGATGTATCTCAAGGCAAGCCATGTCCGCGCGTCGATGGCAGCTTATGTAGCCGCAGCGGCTAACGCAGTGAGACGCAGCATTTACCTGGCGCAGGCGGCGTACCCGCAACGCATGAAACGCATACACGTGGTCGGCGCGGCGGGCCTAGTTGCTTCCTCGCTAAACCTCATGAGGGCTTGCGTAAACGAAAAAGTTCGGAAACGGGTAAGCATAATATTTTTCAATGAAACTGTTTCTTAACGTATTAACTTTATAGTTAATACATTATAGGTATATTAAACTTGTTTTTTTAAGGTTTTCCCCGGATGTCTAATTTTTTAAATATTGTTTCATAAACGGAGGCGTTCGACTTTTTTATTTTATTGGTTATTTAATTGTCAAAACAAAATGTCGGGCGAATCAAGGTCGACAGCGGAAAATACGTCTTAAATTAGTTTAATTTAAATATTATTCTCAGAAAGAATATCTTAACTTTAACTGAAATATCGTTAGTTTAAAATAGTAACGAACGACAGTTCACCTAGCTTTTTCTTAATCTTAGCTCTAAAGGAATTAAAATTAAATATGTTAATTTCAGTACTATCTACATGCGAAAGTGGAAGAGTTATTAGAACATTTCCCAGCGAAGATAATGCCAGCTGAATATGGAGGTGAAGAGGAAACTTTTGACGTTTTGACAAAAAAATGGCGGCATAGAGTAGACGAAGTTCAGGAGTATCTTCGAAATTTAAATGAGGCTTGTCAAACCACTCCACAGATACAATTCGATGTAGATATCTATGGTACAGCTGGTGCGTTCAGGAAACTGGAGATTGATTAACACACCCACACTAATTAATTGGATAAACTTTTGTATATAAATCATCGTGGAACGTGAAGCGATTCGGACTCTTTTTCATGTTTTTCTGTGACATAACTCACGGTAGTTAAATAAGCAATAAAACTCATGTATTTATATTGTAATAAATATTTAATATAAGCATTTAACTATGTATGAAGATATGTTATATGTACCTATTATGTTGTTTGATGTTAGCTCGTTGATTGAATACTTTAGCTGTATTATTAAGTATTATAAGGGAAAAAAATTATGTTACTTTAATTAGCTTTTAGTCTTTAATACTTTGCTCTTATTCAAAGTACCTACTTTGTCGTAGTTTTAAGATAGTACTTTATATTCTGTTTAAGGTTTTTACAGAAATATAAAATTGTGTTATTTTTAATATGAGTAGACTACAACAACGTAATAAATATTTAAAACCAATCAGCTATTTTATTATACCTATGTATATGTCTGGGGTTATAATAGGTTGATATAAAATATGTAAATTATTATTTCTTGGCGAGAACTCGTTTGTAGTCCGCATCAAACTGGACCTGTCGTGAACCATATTGTTATATTATTCTTTTTTTCATCTTTTAATAAGTAAGTTTGACTCTTTATAAACTAGTTTTGGCGGGCGAACGACATCGCTATGGTTTGTTATTTATTACCATATAGGTAAGTCATTAATACTTAAATAGTTTTGAGAGATACGATTTTTAGCAATTGACATGCCTTTTAAAATAAATCGTAGCGTATATATCATAGCCAAAAAACCCGATTTGTGACACGTATCTTTTCGAAAATTCATGAATGAAGCTGTGACGTGATCTATGATCATCACATCCTTTTATTATAATCGTTAAATCGTGAGCTATTTTAACTTCGAGGCAATAATAGTATGCTCAAATACCATTTATTATTAGCTTATCAATGAATTAAACAG
The DNA here is from genome assembly GCA_026213755.1 of Eurema hecabe. NCBI lineage: Eukaryota > Metazoa > Arthropoda > Insecta > Lepidoptera > Pieridae > Terias > Terias hecabe. The sequence goes on from JADANM010006423.1 coordinate 5,251,297, forward strand.
ATCTTTGTAAGCATTACGCCAATGTAAGCTAAATACTTTATAAAAAATATCTGAAAAGGGGTATTTCGCCCATAACGCCCAATAGCAAAGTCAGGTCAATTCAGCCCAAAAGTTATACTACCTCTATATATCTATATATCTGCATGAATACCGAACCGGTCCAGATTTATATAATATTTACTAATTAAAGAATAAAAATGCATTTCAATGCAATGTAAAAAATATTTTATTGAATGGCTTGATGGATATGGCATACCAATGGCACGATTGCCTTGGGTTGCTTAATATTTTGGTCCGATGATATTGTTAACAGAAATTTATTGTACGCTCCTAATAAATGAGTATTAGATATTTATAAAGAAATAATTTGGTTTTAACGATACGATTATTTCTGGAAAATTAGAAGGAATATAACTTTATTAATTATTTATTTTATCCTGGCAGCACTGGTAAAGTATTGAATCTTGCTATGACAATGACAAATGACAGAGTATTTAAATATAGAATTTTAAAAGTTTTTACCGGAAATATTTTGTTGCAATAGTGTTTGTTCATAAGACTAATATATTAGTGATCCTTTTATAAAGTTTAATAATTTCAACATAATGGATCTCTCGTATTCTGAAAGTGATGTTTCGTTATCACCTTCACAAATTTTGGAAAAACTAGAAATGTTAAGGCAACTTCAACTAATCCAGCGCGGGAAACTACTTAAACAACGCTTAGATTATCAAAGTTCATCCGAAATATCGGCAAATATAACTGAAATTGTTAGTCACTTCAGTAACAGCACGACTTATAATACTTTTAAAAGTTTATTACAATCAACTGATGATACTTCGAATGAAGGCACTCCTCGTCAATATTATAGAGGGGATGAAGTGAGCCCTAAAAAACATGACGATTTAAAAATCAATTATCCTTCTGTCGAGGGGGTTGCAGTTTTAAATATATCTCAAGAATCTGAGTTTGTCCCGAATTCTCCAGTTTCAAGTCGCAGTACAACTTCGCATATTTCAAAGAACGTCGATTATAACGAAAATGGCAGTAAAAATAAAAGAGACACATTTGAAAAGAAGCACATTTCGTTAGATGAAATGCCAATATTGTCTCCCAAGAAAAATTTTGAAGAATTAATTGTGGAAAAACTTAAAACTGAAGTACCAACTGTTAAACCTACTAAAGATGGATCTACTCTCCAGAAGAAACAATTTCTGAAAAGAGGTGAAGGAATGGCTCGGTTTGGTCTACAAAAGAATGATCTCAAAATACAGAACACAAAATCTTTGCCTTGGAGGAAAAAATCAAAACCTTTGCAACCACATATACAAAAAACTAATCCAAAATCTGTTGTTGACAATCCTAAAGAAATAGATAAAAAAATTAATGTTAAAATAATAGCACCTGAAAAGAAGCCTGTAAAACTACCGGTGCAAAATAAAAGTCCATTAAAGATTACTACCCATACAGAAAATGTCAATGAATTAAAGTCTGCTCATAATAATGATACACATAAGGGAAATTTGAGCTGTTCTCTTGACCAAACAGAAAATGTACAATGTAGTAACATAGAAAAGGTTAATATTAGAAAGGTTACTGAGAAACAAAAGCATCCTATTTTTTCAAATAAGGGTAAAACTTGGGCAGCAGTTTTAACAAAAGAGCAAAATGATTTTCTTTCGCAGTTGAAACAATGTGACTATTACAAAAATTTTGGCTCACCAGCAAAAAATACAGATACAGATACCGGCTGCTGTGACAGCATATCTAATGCTAGACATTTTAAAGAAATGGCGGAACAAAATTTGTTTGACCTAATAGAAAACAAGGTTTCACATGAAAGTTTTAATATTGAAAATTCATTTTTTAATCGCTTCATCAATAATAATAATAATAATAGTTCAGGAGAAAGTACTCCATTAATTATTCAAAAATGTTTAGCAGCAAATCCTGATTTAATGAGATTAGGTCCAGCATTGCCTAAAAGAAAAAGAAACCTTAATTCATATAGTGAAGATGAAACATGTGTCAGTGAATGTACAGATTGCAGTGAAACTTGTTGCTCCGTATCAACATGCTGTTCATGTAAATCTACAACTCAAATAAATCAACACCAAAAATTGCCTAATCCAGTACTTTCAAAAACAGAATCGGAATGTCAGAAGAAAAATCAGAATAAAAATAATGAAACATGTCAAAATGACACATTAAATATGAAAGACGAGGATATAATAAACACTCAAATGGCAGAAATGAATGCAAAATTAGTTGCTACAAGTGAATTACTTAAAGATAGGCTTCATGAATTAGAGGATGAAATTGAAACATTTAGAAAAGAAAATGCTAATATTAGTAAAATGCGAGAAGAAATTGATATGGAAAGGCAGAAATTTTATGAGGAAAAAGCGAAGTTTGAACAAAAATTTCACGAAGAGAAAATATTATCTGAATATTATTTAGCAGAAGAAAAAGAAAA
>JADANM010006423.1:5260583-5277207 GCA_026213755.1 Eurema hecabe
ACATTATATTTATGAACGACTTACTTCAATAAGTTGGTTGCATTCTTTGTTTTCCTTAGGCTTTCTTCCCGTTAGTATTCCTAGTAATTCTCGAATTTCTTTGTCCCTTTCATTGGGATCGGGTATTCCACATTCATCACCACGATAGTGCTTTACTTGTGCTACGGTACAAATATAATGGTTTTAATTAAACGTATACATATTACTATAATATTAAAAAATATTTACACTGTTGAAATATTTGACGACCGCTTGGCGCAGTAGGTAATACACCTGCCTTCTGCGCAAAGGGTCGTGGGTTCGATTCCCACACCAGAAAAATATATTTGTAATTTACATTTGTATTTTTCTGGGGTCTGGGTGTTGCTATGTATTGTATGTATGTACATATTTACAAAAGAAAAGTAATGTATATGTAATTTATTCCGTTATCTAGTTGCCATAACACAAGCTTCGGCTTAGCTTGGAACTAGATGGCGCTGTGTATAAATGGCCTGAAAATATTTATTTATTTATTTTATTTACTGTGAGGATTACCTTTTGTAGATTGGGATGAATGACTAGTGCCGTTGTTACTTCTTTTAGAGGATGAGGTTTTTGGACTACTGCTGAGGCTGCTACGTCTGTAACAATTTATTGTATTAATACGTCTTTTTACTTGATTTATTTTTTTATTTTTATATTATTACCTTTAAAAAAATATCAATTACCTACTCATAAAGTACTTACACACATGAAAAACTTACTGATTATATATTAAGCAAATTTAAAAGAAAACTATTTCGCTCTATTAAGTCCAAGAAATATAAAAATACATTATCCAATTACTTAAATAATAAAAAGTTAAAAAATGGTCTAAAATTTCTGGACCGGAGATTAAGGTGACTACTAAGTTACCTGTGAGAAATTTCGATACTATCTCGAACATGTATCTGCGATGATCGCTTATTTAGTTTTGTATCATCTTTATTATCCTGTATAAAATATATCCACGTTTATATATAAGTACTTATTTAGATGGAAATTAAATAAGCGAGTCGTAACACTTTCTTACTTTATATGGAGAAGACATTTTGGAAGGCGACATAGATTTTGGAACATCGAACTCTTCTGTAGCTTCCTGTGATAGGTTTAATAAATTCTCCATTGATGGTGAATCGTTACATTTCCCTGCTGCCTTCTTCTGATGACCGTTATCTTTCACAGTTTTTCTAACAGCTAGATGTGTGTTTAACCTATCTTGTTCAAATAATAAGTCATATTGCTCTGTTTCGCCCTCAATATTGATAGTAACCTTGGACGCATCATCTTTTGGAACTAGAAAGCTTTTACGCTTTGAACTCCTTGCAACATTTTCAGTATTAAAATTTTTAATATAACTATCCACTAAAGCTTTTTTTGCTAAATTTCTACTCGCAGCAAGGTCATCGATCTCTCTTCTATTCTCGACGCTATAGGACTGTTTTGGGGGTTTCAAGCGATTAAATTTAGAAACATTTTTTTCACTGTTATTTTTTCCGCTAAATTGTTGAGATCTAATAGGACTTTTACTAGGTGATGAATCCCGTACCCTATTACTATTACTTCGCTTGGCACCGTGGTCATTACTTACATTTTGGTGAATTTTTATACTGTGTTGTGGCTTTGCGGGGCTCGGAGGTCGAGATCGATAATTTTCTCTAGTAGGTGGTTCGCTAAAGTTCTGCGCAGAGCCAATTTGATAGTCTTGATTCGAATATTTTTGAGGACTCTTTCCCTTCTCCTCGATTCTTATAGTGTGTCCGGGACTTACACCATCCATTCCTGATTTCGGGTAAACAGAAATTACGACTATTGGGTTCTGCTCCCTCTTCTCTTTGGCATTTTCTTCATCGTCAGATGCTCTCGTATCTTTATTTTGACACATGCATTGAACATATTTATCTTTCATTGGTTTCGTTCTATGTGCACTTTTCGATAAACACAAATTAACTTGAATACCCTGTGATTCCGTTCTGTAATGCAATTTATTTGATATTTTTTTTTGAAAAAAAAATTGAATACAAAATAAGCCATTTCAAATATTATCCTTAGATACCTGTGAAATCCGTCTTTTTTATTTCCCACGTTATTGTTTCGAATATCAGAAAATCGATTAATATCTTTTCTGTTGGAAAAATATTGTAATGAGTGCTTTGACATTATTAAAAAAAATCTAAATAATATGTAATGAATCCTGAAACATACTGTATACTAGAATTCCACACCGAATAATTCTGATCATAGAATTTATTACTATCGTGTCTGAAAATATTATGAAATAGCTGGATGTTATACTAATTAACTATTTAAAAAAGTAAAGATATTAATCGGGATATACTCACGGGTATGTCCTATCTTTGTGTATGTAGTCAGTTTCTTCATTGTATGATGTAACATTTGTTGGAACTTAAAGAAACATTGAAACCATAATTATTAGTAATTGTTTAGTTATATAATATATCGGTATTTTAATAAGAATTTTCTGTTAGGTTATTTTGTAAAATTAAACGTAATAATAAGTGAAATAAATATTATATTAAATGGACTAACTTGGTTTATCATTCAATGTGGCGGCACAATTTAAAACATAACGGTCGTCCTCTGTAAGACCAAGTCTTCCAACTATTCTTACACGGCTTTTAGGTGAATTTAGGTTTAGTTTAGGTTGTTTAGTGTGTCCATGTATACCAGGAAATGTCTTAACCCTTGCAGGTCTTTGATCACCTTGGTTGGCAAAAAGCTTTCCATCCGTATTTCGCCGATTTTGAACATTTCTTTTATCCATTGCCAATGAATCAAAGAATTCTTCACAATGTTGTAATGGTATAATACTCTTGGCAGGTGATTTAAAAGAGAAATTTTCACTTTCAGAAGTCTTTATTTCTTTTACTCTTTTTCTTCTTGTGCGGGATGAAATATAAATGTTCTTACTTCGTAAACAATTATCGTGACTCGAAACAGAATTTGTAATTTTCCTTTTATAAATGCGTTTGTTTAAAACTTTAGATGTTTGTGTTTCAACTGTTTTTGGTATAACTGTTATTTTGATAATAGGCTTTACTTCTGTGTTTATATTCCTACAATTTGCACTACGAGTAAAAGCAGCAGAACTTTTAGCTCGTAATAGCTTTCTTTCTACAACATCACAAATCGTGTAATCCTCTTGAATAAACTAAAACATATAAAACTTTGAGATTACTGGGCTATTGAGTCCTAACAGCAGCTTATTACTCAAAGTAGGGAGCGTCGATGTAGTGCACCCCTGCCCGGAGCAACGTTCTGTTCTACTATGTACTACATTGGTTATGGGCTGGCGTTTCTCTTACCATCAGAAGGACGTCCAGCTCGTCTCACCACTTCAAGAATAAAAAAAAACTTAAATTATAATGGAAATTTAAATGCGAACTTTGTTACGGGAAAGCTATTTTATTAATCCTTGGCTATGTTCCCAGTTTCACTAACGAAGGGCTTATTAAGGAGTTATTTTTACGCTACATAGTTTCACCTTTAAAACTAATTTAAACTTAATAACAGTATCTAACCTGTTTCGATGGTTCTTTTAAATATATCGAAGTTCTGGGTTCTACAGTCGGATAGGTCTGTGAACCCACAATACTTCGTCGAGACTCTCTTTTCCGTTTCTGTTTATTTATTTGTAAAGCGGGATTGTACGTATAACGGTGAGCCTCTAAAGGATTTTTCTCAACGATATAATGATTTTTCTTTACCGGTGGTATTAAAAAATCAAGCGAATCTACATAAACAAAATAAAAATAAAATGAGTTCCTTGAACATGTATGTATTTTTTTTATATTAACCAAGCAAGAACTGACCCAATATATCAAAATTTGTGTATCTATTCATATCGCCGTTAGAAAATTAGTAAAAAATATTTAAAATCACATAGATAGATAAAAATTAGTAAAATAATATAAAAAATATATGATTATGTACAATAAATACATATTATTTGACATATATGCGTCAATTTTGTGACATGGCGTGTAATTTTAAAATAATTACGAATACCAAGTCAGTTAAATTTACATAAGCTACATTAATGGTTAATTTATATCCAAAATATTTAAAATTAAATTTATATATAACGAAATTTTATCATTTTTATATGCTTCATGAATACCTAGTTATAATTTTATCCTTATTATAGGTAATTAAAAGCTGTTGATCTCGCGGTATACATTTCTAATCAAAGCCTGCCAAATGCCACCGTAACATCAACATCATATTGTATTTTGAATAATATAAAATTTTTGTTAACATATCCTACTTAATATCAATTAAATTCAACATGATTATGCCCGAGGATAGCCTAATAACACAGATGATTATTCCAGTTTCAGAACAAACTTTCTTTAACACAAAATCTACTAGGCCAAAACCGCTCTGTGCCTATGACATGCTCTACCATCCTCCCGACTACAACCCCAAAGCTGCTAGATCCGATCGACAGGAACCTAATATTATAAAAAGAAATATTTGGCAACAAGTAAGTTGATTTGGTTTTCAAATTTGAGGATCAGTGTTCAACGATATAATTAACTCAAAATCTAAAGCCTATTTTTGTTCTAACTAATTATGGTCCAGACAAAGTAATTTCCATTCAAGCTTATTAGCTAACATAATATGGTTATTGTACATTATCAAAAACTTTAAGCTCAATGAAGCTTCAATGTAATTTTGCTTATAACTTGGAAGTCGTCAATAAAATCAGTATAAAAAATTTATAAAATCATTTAATCATCGCAAATCATAAATAATTTTAAATAAATTATATTATTTATTGCTTGTTAAAAAAGTACTTAAAATATGAATTACAGGAATTACATAAAATCGTGCCGTCTACAACGCATTTTCAGCTGGGCAGACCAACAATAAAAATTATAGATATTCCAACTAAACAATTTGTCCGAGTTCAAGGTGATTTATGTGTTCCCATATATTTTATTATCATTCTTCCTCAATGTAATAATTTGAATCAAATGGAACTCTTCTCATATCAACAATAAACAGGAAAACGGTACTTAATATTATTACAAAGTTTGTCGGGATCCATGGATATTTGTTATTTGTCACGCATAAACTACTGAATCGATTTGGCTGAAATTTAACATGCAAGTAGGTTAGACCACTTCGCGGCAGAGTCCCGTGAACCCTTCACAGAAAGTATTACATCTTAACACTAACAAATTGTACTGCTGATTTGTAATTTGCAATATATTACATACATACTACCTATTTAAATGCAATAGCAACTTATGATAACTAAGTAGTCATACAAGTCAAATATAGCAGTGTAGTATAATAACTATTAACTTTCAGTTAAAAATGAAAACCCACACATGCGCATATATAGTGTTTTGGAATGGGCCGTATTGATAAATGAAGGAAAGCCAACAATATGCGACTAAATGCCTTTTACAAATAAATATTGGAAAGACCATGGTACTTTATTATTTTCAATCGATGTGTTACGTCGAGTAAGGTAAATGTGTCATATGTATAAGTAGGGTGAGAAAGAGAATTTATACTAATAGTATCCTACAGCTTTAAAGTTTGTTAGAACGCGAAAATTAATCTCTGGAAACACAGGTTCGAAATGAAAAGTTATTTTTTATTTGAATATTTTATCCATTTATCAAGGAAGGCTATATAATAATATAACATAACGTCAGTCATACGTTTTTTTAATTTAATATTATTAAGAATTTCATAATTATGAAGTCAGTAGTTACCAAGTAAATGCTACAAGTTACAACAATCTTACTACCAATACAATATCGAACTAATCAGTTTTACTTGGCACCGACTCGTGTATGAACCAATAAAGAAAAATCGAACGAAAGAACGAAGCTATGCGCGAACATACATAAAAAAATATATAGTCGAATTTAGAAACCTCCTTTTTTGAAGTCGGTTAAAAATAGCCTAATGACTGTATTTTGAAACGGAAAGACGTGATGCTTAGGAACATAAATAAAACACTCGCTAGGTACTTATAAACGTGTTTAATATGTAGTAAATACAAACCTACGTGACTGTTACAATTAGACCTTATAAGCTGAGATAGAATTGTAATACATAACACTGTCTCAATATTTAAACAGTTCATAATTTAAATCAAAACTTAATATTAACAGAATATACTTCATTCTCATACAAAGCAGTCCAATAATAATACTTTTGCAAAGGAATGATATAATTATTAATGCATAGATCATAAAGCAAGTTATAAGTCTTACATGAATTGTTCAAATAAATATTATGGAATTATTAAATGCTTATTAATAAACAAGTCAAATAGGCATGAACTGTTCCAAAAATACATTAATTTTGTGTTTGAAAATGCAATTACCTTAAGAACTAATATCTTGTTAGCACCTCGGTGTATTACGAGATTATAAAATTCATAAAATTAACTTAACCCTTCAGGCTATATTGTTAGTTTGGCAAATGTATTGATAAAAATTACATTTTAAATATATTCCAACTGATAGCAGATTAAATATGTTGACATTGTTCTGATGTATATTGACATATTCCTGTTAAGTAAATTAAGACTGTTTTAACATAAATTATCATAAAAATTGGTTGATAGGTGTAAAATAATTTTCGTTATGATGCTCTGTGTTCAAAATTCAATCTGCCGTTCAGTGAATTTATTGTTCATCTTTATCCTTGGCGCCATGTTTCAAGATGCGAGTAAATTCGACATAGTCAAAGATACCGTCCCTGATAGGGGCCTCTCGCAACATCTCATCAACATCGTCATCAGTGAAGCGATCTCCCATTGTAGTTAAGAGCTCACGCAAGCGATCTTCTTGGATCACACCCAAGTTTTCTTCATCAAAGCATCTGCATAAAATTCATAATAACTTTAATTTTAAAAAAACATTATTTCAAAAGTAATGAAGTTATTATTCAATTATGTGAAACAGATACTTCACAAATCTTCAGGTTAATCTTCAATTTAAGACATTAAACATAATCACAAATATTAATATCTTATCGTACCCAAAAGCATTCTTAATGACATCTTCAGGGTCAGTTCCCTGTAGACGCTCTCCAAAAAGTGTGAGGAACATGGTGAAGTTGATTGGTCCCGGGGCCTCATTCATCATGCCTTCCAAATAGTCTTCAGTCGGGTTTTTACCTATATAAATTAAAAAATACAATTTAAAATTAAGTTTAAAAGTTTATCATTTTTGTATGATTCCCTAATGTCATTATAATGTGAAGAATGATTACACTTATACAAAAAAATGAGTTGGTGTAATCTAGCTTTTCATCTTATAATAATAATATTAATTAGTGTTACAATATGTTTTCTACTTCACTATGAATAATAACTCTATCGGTTTGTTATCTATTTAATTTTAAACAGTGAAGTGTTAAGTATGTTCAAAAATATGTATATATTTATTTTAATTTACATTTCTTAATGTGCTCGTGATTATAGTATATAAGGGAATATTTTTTATCTTTTACATTACAACACATAAAACAAATTTGGTTTTTTCTGACTGTCTTTATGTATAGCGTACATCTTTTAATTATGCAACAAATTTTCATGAATTTTTATAAAAAGTTTATTACAATTGGCATATCAAGAGGAAGGTTTATATATATAATAGTGCACATTCATATAAGAACAAAATACATTTTCTATTAATAAACAAGCTTGGGTCTACTGATATAACAATAGTCCACTGATAGAATAAACATTCAACAGTCAAGCACATATCAGTAAGTACAACAATTTTTTAAGTAAAATTAAATGAAACATACCGAGTGATGCTAGCATGTCGTGGAGATCATCTTTGTCAACAAATCCATCTCGGTTCTGGTCAATCATGTTAAATGCTTCTTTGAATTCAGCGATCTGAGCCTGGTCAAACATAGCAAAGACATTGGAAGTTGCCCGTTGGGCGCGCTTCTTGTTTGTCCCGCGACGACCAGCTGTTTTACGTGACGACATGATGACTATGTTGAGAACCTAGAAATAAGTTACAGCAATATAGGATACAACGTTTAGATAAAATTTACTGCACAAGTTAGATATAAGCAATAAAAAGAACTGCTTTATATGTATAGAGTAAGTTTGCGATAAACGTTAGCATACGTCACAACGAAATAACGTCCGCTTGGCTTGAATGACTCACGATCTGTGCACTACCTATAACTTGTGTACTAAAATTAACAACCAATGTAGGGCACACGATGTCACAACTTACAAACACTCGTTAAATTCCATAAAAGGCTATGAATTTTGCTGTTCTCAAGGATTTATGAGAACAACCATCTGCGAATATATAGCTTAATATAATAATGTAAAATATAGAACTTACTAGATCTGCTAAAACGTTATAATTAAATAAGAAGAATTTTAAGAAAGCTGATTATAACGACACAGTTTGGGAAGATTCAAGAATCAAGATGAGTAATAGCTAAAAAATTTCTTGTTCACCTGAAAACACAATAACAGTCGCTGTCACTTAATTGTCAATGCTCCTCTTGTCTCTTGATTCTTAAATCTTGACTCTTGAGTCATGCGTTACCTATGACATTTGAAAAAGATTACAGGACAGATTATGCCACAGACAGCTAATAGGATTATTATATTAATGGAAATTGGAAAATCGTAATCCCGTTCTTGTTCGTTGTTCTCACTTCTCGGGTAGGTCGGATCGGTATGTAGTGAGGCGAACAGCTGCCAACGTTAGCTACGTTATAAAAGAGTCCGCATATCATTTATTCCGGAAATATAACATTTTAGAGAATCATCATGTAAAATTAATTGTTCTGTGATACTGCAATTTCAGCGGTGGTGGATGATAACTATTAGTGAAACATACCTTAAATGATATTGTACCGATTTGTTATGTGACATTTTAAAGTTGACATAAGTCACAAGCAATTTTTCTCTATTTTAATTTTTCATAATGTGATCATGGCTAGGTAAATAAATATCTATATAGGTACAAAAATTCCATAAATACCTGGAAGCCTGTTACAATGTGATTTTAATTGAATTTTTATTAATCTGATTAGTACCAGAAATGGGTTACATTCAGATGTTTAGCCATAATAAGCTTTGGTTAGTTGGTGGCGCAGTTCGGGCTTTTGGGTTGTCATCACGGGTATATGCTAGCCACTACGATGTGCTAGGAGTAACCCCTCAAGCTACGCAAAGAGACATTAAATCCGCATATTATAAATTGTCAAAGATATATCATCCAGACAAGTCGAAAGTTAGTAGGAATTTTTTCTATACTAAAAACATTCAGTTACATCACAAAGCAGAAGTTAAACTAACATTTTTTGTAGGATGAGGAATCTGCTAGAAAATTTAGAGCAATTACTGAAGCATATGAAGTACTAGGAAATATAAATCTAAAAAAAATGTATGATAAAGGTAATAATATGCTAATTGTTATTGTTATATAATACAAATTGCTGTGCGATCATTGCTCGTCATGTCTTCAGGCATTATTCTGAATCATTATACTAAAGTTCATTACACCATACACTCGAGTTGCCTGAATAAGTTATCTCAGTAGTGTAAGCAAAACAATCTTGTCGAAAAAAATCTATATTAATATTTATACTTTAAACTAAAACACAAACTATATTAATATTTAAAGGACTAATGGGTAGTCAAGATGACCTCTCATCAAGAATGCGTTACAAACCAGAGGAAGAGCCAGTAGATCCTACTTTAAAATTCTATAAATCAAGAGCAAGTCGTCATATCATCCCAACCTATGATGGAAGAACACCAATATATGACTTTGATACATGGTAATTTGTTACAATATGTATTAGTTTGTAAACAGTATTTTTAATTTTATATATTATTTTTTAATATATTCTGTTTCAGGTCAAGAGAGCATTATGGAAATATATTAAAGAAAAATCAATATGCAAAACGGATTATAAAAACAAAACGAGAAAGTTCTGATATGCATCACCATTCAGTACGCCAAGAGTTTATGGTATATTTTGTAAGTGCGGTACTTTGTTTCTTTATTGGTTTTGTTATGTATGGCACAACAGACTTTGATCACAATACATTAGAACAGAAACAATCTAATACTGATAATAAAACATAATATAAAACTATTTGTCTCAGAATATAGTGAAATTTTGTTTCCATGTTAATACTTAACTATTTTCGTTGTAAATATTGTATAATCGAGAGAACTAGATTATTTTAATAAAATAAAAAGTGAATACATTGTTTTTTTTATTATTAATAAACATTTACAATGTAAATAAAATGTGATTACTATTATATTTAAAAACATATTTTTAGACTTATAATGAAAGCGACTAATAACAGTAGATACATAAATATTTTTTATTATTCCATCAAATACCTATAGACCAAATAAATGGTCACAATAAAAGCACCAATATCAAGCGGACAGTTTAAAAACTAGACTTTCTAAAATTTATTAGAAGTTAGATTGTTATTTTTACTTAAATAAACATTCAATTGACTTGCCTTAATATGGTGAATGAATAAAACTATGAAATTTGGTGCATATTATTATTATTTTGTAAATGTGATTTGTAATGTATACTTTTTGTTTGTCATTATTTTTAAAATTATTATTAGAGCTCTATGTATGGCATTAAATGTCTTTATGGCCACACAATCACTATTTTGTTTAAGAACATGATGCTCCTTAATCCATAACCTTGTTTCCTAGCATTTGTCATAGAAATATAAATTTTACATATATTTAAAAGTGATTTCCATACATTCCAGGCATAGGCATGTTAAGTGGGCCCATTGGATATGGGACATTGGGTACCCCCTGCACATTTCCATAACTTGGATAGGGCAAGTAAGGTTTGGACACTCCATTTCCATACGAACTTTGGCCTGTCCTCAGTATTTCACCCATTTTCTCTGCCTTAAACTTTCTTAGATGCATTGTTTTTCGGTACTGTTCAAAATCTTCTAAGAATTTATCAACATCAATTTTGCCTGTAAGAAAGTCCTGGGCAATATTTTCTGACTGTTCCTCTGATTCAGCTGCAGCTGTTTGCAGTAATGCTTGTGTGGTGTCAGGCGATATACCAGCTGATTTTGTTTCTAAAAAATTTATCAATTTAAAATTACTACCTTGAACTTGAAGTTTTTTTTCAAACAAATATTAAATTTAAACTAAACATATAAAAAATTACAATTTTCTCATACTATTTATTCTAATGACCATCTACAATAACTTGTTAAAGCCTGATTAAACAGAGAAATATTACTGGTGGAGTCCTATGTACTAAGAAGTACTCCAAAGAGTTGGACAACCAAAATAATAATCAAGTAATTTTTAAAGGTCTAGTACAAAATATTATGATTAAAATAGTCTTATTTGAGGGCTAGTTTGTATGGCTAGAGCCAAAATATAACAAAAATTCCTTACTATATTCATTCAACAGTTCTTTAATACGGCTACATAAGCTTTCTCCTAGCTCTGATTTCTCTTGTACTTCTGCTTTTAATCCCTCCAACTCTGGCTCTTTGCTTAAGTTATATTCCGCTAATGAGCGATTACTCACAATAAATGTTTCCTTTTCTGTTTCCCAATCCTTGACCTAAAAGAACATCCTTTGAATTGCTGATATAAATTTGCCAAAGATTAAAATATCCCTGTCGCTTACCTACCTGTTTAACGTCTTTAAGAACTGAATCAAACTTTGCATCATCATTAAGCATTTCTTTCAATTCGTCCGAGTTCAAATGGGACAATAAACCCATTGCTGACGGATAATCCGGTTGAATCATCTTTGTTTCCTTCTAGTCTTCTATTCTAATAAGTGTATACTGTATTCTTTACTATTATACAGACTAGGTAGATTTTAATAAAATGATAAATTTATGCAACTATTGACACTTAATTAGGAAACTACCATCACAAACACAAGAATATTTACACCAATTAAATTAAGTGCTATTCAGTATTCACAATCTCTGCTATTTAGGTATTTAACGAATAAAAAACAACACGAACGTCAAAATTATGGCTGACAGGAACAAGCATTATTGATATCATAGATATTAGATATTATTATAACATTGTAACAATATTAAAAAAAATGTATTTATTAAACTTTTCTTCATATGTAAGACCTAATCAATTAAAAATAATTTTGCTCGCTGAATATATTTTAGTAGAGAATTTTTTTGTCTAGTTCACTTTATACATTACTCTGTTTTATGTTTGTCAATTTGTTATCGTCAAATGTCACTTGTCAAATATTCAGCAATCAGCAGTCGCCACACTCGCCAGTCAGGCACTCTCAAATTATAATGTCCAGATTAATTAATTTAAAAACAATCACATTGATCCTAAAAAATGAGAGACAAATCAAATTTTGATGACATTATTTTAAAAGAAATATCTATGTTCGATCTTACAATAATAAAGTTTTACACATGGATGATTTTGGATAGATGAAAAGTAAGAATACTCATAACACAAGTATTTGTATTCTGGTCAGAAATGTTTAATTTGATAGAAGTTTCCCATACGCTGGAATTTCTGTATGGAATATATCTAAAAATTATAACAGAAACGTTGTTATATATACGGAGCTTTGTGCTATATATTAGTTTGTGGGTGTTTGCGTATTTATGTTTGTGTTGTGTTGTATATCGTAAATATGCAAGAAGACTTCCAACACGGACTCGAGGTGCATTAGGCGCTAAAAGAGCTCTAATTGTTATAGCACATCCGGACGATGAATGTATGTTTTTTGGTCCAACAATTTATAGATTGTGCGAACAGGGTACTGATGTTTACATTTTGGGTTTATCAGATGGTGAGTACTGACCTAAATTAGTCTTTCGTTACAAGTTGAAAGTGCGTCCTATACAGTCACTAACAGCAATCAATAGATAGCTTGGTAAATTAATTGTTTATTATATTGCTAGAAAATAAATATAAAAAATTTAAATCACATAGGATTTAAATGAATATAGTAGCTGAAACTTATAAATATTTAATAACATTGTTGGTTCACATTCATACATATTAAAAAAAATCATTGAAATTACAGGTAATTATGATGGCAAGGGTAAAATACGTAAGCAAGAACTCTGGGATGCATGTAAAGAGCTTGGGGTCCCAGACCACAATATATGCCTCATTACAGACACAAGACTGCCAGATGACCCAAAAAAGCAATGGCCAGTGCCAGTGGTGGCTAAGCTCATTGAACACCAGTTAGAGGCATTGGATATAGACACTCTCGTTACGTTTGATAGAGGAGGAGTATCATCCCACCCAAATCATGCAGCCGTATTCTATGCCGTTGCTTATATGTTTGTTGAAAAGAATATGCCGGAAAGTAAGTTTTAAAATTATATGTCTTCAGATAAACATAATTGATTGAATATGTAATATAAAATGCAATAGTTTAACATAAAATAAAATGTTCTACATCTATATAATTTTGCATTTGAAAATAAATTTCGATTTATTTAAACATATGTAATTTAATGGGTTTTTGTGATAATATAAATTTTAATGAACTTTATTATTTTTCCAGGATGTGCAGTTTATACTTTAGACTCTGTAAATATATTAAGGAAGTACTTAGGATATTTAGACTTGCCACTAAGCTTTTTACTTTCTTCCAAGAGGTAATTAATAAAAATTCTAATATAAATAATAAAATCATTTCATTCAAAATATATAATAAATAAACTTAGTAATCTATGTTTATTAAATACATTTTAAAGTACTGCAGCATACATGATATTTTAGTTTTATTTTCTTGTGGCAAATGAATATTTAGAGTTACTACACAATCTGACCGTTTCAACTTAACATATATTTCGTAGCTGATGTTAAATTGCCTAAAGGCTGCCTAGATAAGACTTTTCTATTTGAATCAGTAGTAACTGAGATTAGCCTGTTCAAAAAACAAAGAATCTTTAAATTTCAGATACTTCCTGCGGTGGACGGAAAGTCGGCGAGTATTACGTGCTATGAAAAAACACAAAAGTCAAATGGTTTGGTTTAGATATTTGTATGTTATGTTTTCCAGATATATGGTTATCAATACATTACGAAAGATTAATCTTGCTGACATTGAGTTGGAACTTGAAGTGGATGATTGAAATATATTATGTTTGTTATCTTGGTGATAAGAACTAATTTATTATTTACGATTATTGTTTTAAGATAGGCTTAAAACTACAAAAATCCATCCCTAAATAATAACAACTCAAATTCTATTATAAATTTTTATTTGTACTTTTTTCATGTGGTCATATTTCTGTAACAGAGTTCTGTTGTATAGAGTACTTATATACAACTAGATGTAATTATGTTGCAATATAAAAGAGGGACAGAGTTACTTTAGCATCTATTATATTATTAGGATGTAGCTGTAAAAAAAACAAAATATGTACACATTTTTTTACATTGACATTTTTTAATATGGATGACATGGGAGTTGAAATTAATTTTCTGTTTTGTTTACTTTTAGTTTTATTCCATCATTTTTCCTGTCTTTGAAATGAATGGGACTATATATAACAAGGAGAATTTTTTATTATTTTTGCATGTGCAAATTAGATATAGTATGAAATCATGTAATTTAGATATATAAGATTGTTGTATGTAATTTGAAAAGCAAAGGAAATTTTATCAGTGTCAAGGAGTAAATATTTTCGTGGTATATAAAAGTCTACAAGAAACTGATTCTAATATTATATATTTATGACAAATGAATTACTATTACCTATTCCTTATAAAGTTATATTTCGGCAACTTGATCTCCTTTGTAGGTTAGTGTAGGTTAAACATTCTAGACTGTAACTTTTTTATAATTTCAGGTTTGGCCTGCCATAAAAATAACATTTGCTATGATTGCTTCAATGCCCTCCCACGGGGGAGGGAAGCCCTTAGGCGAGTCGCCCTCGCAAGGGTGAGCCCTCCGGCTCGCCCAAAAAGTCCGCGCTAAACTGTAAATGCCCTTCAGGCAATACAGTGAGATTCCTCTCAAAAAAAAAAAAAATTGCTTCAACATTTCTCTTAAACAGGTAGTTGTAAGCACAGAATGTGTTCATTGCAAATGAAGGAATAGGATACAATATAAATCATATACCTAACATACAATAGACTAAGGTTAGGGATATAAATTTATTTGATGTCTAACAGCCCTAAAATCTTATTTATTATGACATTATAAACTTTAGCCTTATGATAATTAATTTTGAAAGCTATTTCATACTGTTTTGAACTATCAGCTGATTCAAAATCTATAATGTGGAGGATGATATTCTAAGTTTAAGCACTTATTAGCTTATTGTACGAAAAATTAACATTATATTTAGTCACTATAATTTATTTACCAAACTTGTTATTTAATTTTAGGAATTAGGTATTTAAATGAAAGTTTCTATAAATGTGGAATTATTTAAATGTTATGTTCTTCATAAAAAAATCTGTGTAGCTTTTTTGTTTATATTCTGTGTATTTGCAAAAAACACTTGTGTTTACGTTCGATAAGAAAGATTAAAACTAGATTAGGGTAGTATTTAACCTTGCCTCAATTTATTCAAGTTTTCTTCAACTAATTTTACCTTTCATCTGCCATATATACTAATTGTGCACCAAAATGTGTTCATCAAAATATTTTATAATGGGCACCTATTTAAAAACAATTGCAATTTCTAAAAAATAATGTTGCACCTAATTATAAAAGAAGCCTTTATTTTTTTTAGTTTTACTTCAGATAATGTACTGCAAAATATATTAAAATCAGACACCAATTAATGGCTAATGTAGTTTAATTAATCAAAAGTAAAAGTAAAACAAATTCCTTACTCCTACAATGTTTACATTGTCAGTCCACTGAATAAATGCAGTATTTTTCTAATTATTGCACCAATAAATCGCGTTTTGCCTTTATCGGACGCCCCCGTTTTCGTTTTTGCCCGATGCCTATGTTTTTGGCTTCCACTTTTTTGGTGTTAAAGTAATTTTTTAGAGATATTTTCATTTTAGGTGAACAGTTAAAAATTATCTTCTTTTAAGCCATATGGGTGCAAAGTTTTCATCGACATAAATGAATGAAGTCTAAACACAAGGTAGCAACTGTTTACCGTTGAGTAGTTTTTTTACGCTATCCTACGACTTCATCATCATACCCCTCATGGTAGTCACAACCCATCTAGATGTAAAGTCTTTATCAATACAAAATAATCAAGCTCAAACACAAGGTATCTACCGTAAATCGTTGAGGATTTCCCTCGACTGTACCTTGGCTCCATCATCTGACTTACTCCAGACTATTAAAATTAAAGTTTACATAAGATATTTATTGAAAAACTCATAAGTCGCCCATACAATTTTTGAAAGTTCCCCTCGATTTCTCTGGTTTCCCATCATCAGACCCTGATATCTTTAAAATGGGACCGCCTCAGAAGTGACCTCTTTCTAACGAAAAAAAATTAAATCCGTCTATAATTGACGAAAATATCGGTGAACATACATAAAAAAAATATACATTTAGACGAATTGAGAACCTCCCCTTTTTGAAGTCGGTTAATAAATGTATTTTT
>JADANM010006423.1:5277307-5296852 GCA_026213755.1 Eurema hecabe
TTTGTGAAAGAAAAATATTATTTCTGTTTTATGAGAATATTTACTGCGCAGTAGAATAAAAAAGTGTTATGTCTTGGTGATAATTTTGAATTTGTTTGGTGTATCATAGTTTGTTGGACAAGTAGTTTAATTGCCGCAGAATAATTTGATGGGGTTAAAAGTAATATTTTAGAGATTTATACATAGGTGTACATTTAGAGTTTTGGTGAACAGTTTAAAATTATCCATTTTAATATGACACTCATTATGCAAAATTTTGTTATATTTCTGAAAGGAGTATAAATAAATTAAAGTATGAAAACTTACTATTTTTTGTTTTTCAATATTAAGCTTACCTTTTGCTGTGCCCGACGGGGTCCACGATTGTTACATACCTCTTACAATGTTTTACCACCTAAGTCTACATTGTGGAATGCAATTAATAAAGAAATTGAAATTGAAATTTTTTTACTCTGCCATATCTTTTTATCTAGTGTAATAGGTCATGGGCGGAGACATAAGTAGATTGCATAAATTTAATGCATCCATGTTGAATGGTGAGGCGAATTAGGAGTTAGGACATGGTGAATTCAAAATTTAGGGTGGTAAGGACTTGCGCGGATATAGAGTATAGACATAGGCAGGACAGTGGTTGGGCTAATGTGTGGAAGAACAGATAAAAACTTATACTATATAATATTTTCGATACTGAATCCTCCAAAGTCCACATCCTTCCCACTACTTTTGCGACAATGTTTCATTGCGTTTATTAACTCGTAACTTCCAAGGTCTTCGCAAAGGCCTTGCAAAAGCCACCACTTAAAAAATATGCAATGTTATTTTATTAAATCTAAAATAAAAAGAATAACAAGCGCTGAAACACGGATTTAAATGTTCTTTGTTTTGCTGCTGATAAAATATATGTATATACTATATGTATATGAGTTACACAGGTACACGACACAACGGCTTAATGTGAACTAAAAAAAAATAATATTTTCAGGACATTTATACACAGCGCCATCTAGTCCCAAGCTAAGCAGAAGCTTGTGTTAGGGCAACTAGATAACGGAATAAATTACATATACATATAGTAATCGTCAAAAATGTTTAGCGATTGACGAGAATAGTTGCGCATCGGTAGAATCGCGCTTGTGGGTGCGAGAAAGACAACACGACTGGGACAACCAATCAACGCTCGCGCACATGACGATCACGCGCGCCGCGCGCCGCACCGCTACCTCGATAACTTATTTTTGATTTCTGTGCAGGTTTCGTGCACCGCTAAAGGTAATTGACGGTTACTATACTTTTCTTTTGTAAATAGATACATACAATACATAGCAACACCCAGACCCCAGAAATATACAAATGTAAATTACAATTTTTTTTCCGGTGTGAGGATCGAACCCACGACCCTTCGTGCAGAAAGCAGGTGTGCTACCACTGCGCCAAGCGGTCGTCAAAACTAATAAAGTGCTATTAAAAACTATATGAAAATGCTAATAATTACATAAAAATGCTGATGACGCTCTGTACGATGCATACATCGTACAGTAATGTAAGTAACAAAAATGTTGTTGGTCATTACTCATTGCTGTGAACAATTAGTGGAACGTAGGTACCTAATGACGAGTATTGTCATGATTAATCAACATTGACAAATGTCAAACTCTGATTTGACATTTAGAATGAGACGAGTGCTGTTTAGACAAATTCGCGTTACATATTTTTATTATTCAAAAGTGGTGTTGTAAAAAATAAATATATCGATAAAGTTTAGTTTCAGTTCACTATGTTGAGGCGTTTTACATCATTAGTAATTCAGAGTCGTGGAATCAAACAACAAGTAAACGTTAAATGGGTACGTCCCGAATATGTCCCTGCATACAAACCTGAAAAGTCTGGGGATTTAGAACCTCTTCCGTCTAATAGGGATTCATCAATAGGAACTGATTTCGCTTTAAGTGATGAAATTAAAGAGTACGTAATAAGAATTTATGTAATAATTAATATTTATAATTTACATTAATTTGTTGAGGTTATTACGCTATAGCACTATTTATTTTCAAGTTTATGTAAGAATTTTTGATTATACAGTGCTCCAGAAGCTGTTAAGAAGATATTTTCCATTGCACATCTTGGCCGTAAAGAATATAAACTATTAGTTCAAAAGGAGTTGATAGATAGAGTCCGAAGACACAAATATGACGAATTCTCGACTGAAACGCGAAGTATGTGACAATTTTATTTATTAATTTATAAATATTACAAGTTTTCTATATGAGCTTCAATGATATATTTTCTAAATAAAAAAATACCTTTCAGTTGCAAGAATTACTGGCCATATCAGATGTTTACAAGATACTATGGAACAACATCCCAGAAGTGTGCAGACAAAAGTAAGATGAATGTTAAATGTTAACTTTGTTTTAATACTTATATTATATACCTGTTTTTAATGAATTTAAAAATTGTCCTTTACACCCATTCTTAGTCTCTAATCCTCAATCATATTATTAATCAAATTTTCAACATATAAAAATACAATTGGAAAAGTATGAGTGCATGTGCATCCATTGTTATCAGGATGCCTAATACAAATACAGTGTATGTTGAATATCAATACCATATTATTACATCAAAATTAAATAACACCTTCAAAGATTCTATAAATGTGACATGATAAAATATAATCATACATATAATTAATCACATCTATAATTTTCACATTACAGGTATGCAATTCAACCAATTTTCTCGTGTATTAAAAGCTATATACCTATATATTTGTGTCAAATCTTTTGTAATTTTTAGTCTAATTTACTATTAATATCCATTGCAAATAACTTTATTTTGTTGCAGAAAGTAGTTCAAGAATTAATAGACAAACGTAAAAAGTTATTAAAATTCTTGAGGCAATATGACTACAAAAAATTTGAATGGTTGTTGGAAAAATTAAATATTGAATACAAAGGTCATCCAGAGTAAGTTTATTACAGTATTTATATATTTACGACATTCTAATGTTTACTTATATAAGAAAAGAGTTCACATCTAAGGGTTTGTGATGTAGCAGACAAACATGTTGAAAAGCTTATGATTTGGGTGATTTATTGTAATGTGAAAATATCGAAAAATCTAATCGAATTTGCAGTTGAAGTAATTTTTATTGCCCTTATAATACATATTTTACTTCTCAATAAAGACACTCCTTTAATATTTTAGGACATTTCATAAACTAACTCGAAAGGAATCACTAAGGAAACTGACAGAGATGCATTGTGATGATATTCGGAATAGTAAACTTGCTGACTATCGTAATTTACTTGAAAGTCAACAAGGTCCATTCCTACAGGACAAACTTAAAGCCCTCAAATACATTAGAAGTGAACAAATTGAGTTAGAGCTCCCAGTTACTGTTACTGAACAAGATATTAATAAAGTTGAGAAACAATTAGAAGAATGGAAGTTAAAGGATGAGCAAAAACAACAGGCTAAGAAAAAGAAGAAAAATCTGCTGTCAGAATAAGTTGTAGTCAATGTAAGGGCATTTTAATCATCAGTCAAATAAAGTTTTACTAACAGTGTTTGTTTTATGGTTAAAAACTTGGTGAAGTATAGATTACATTTATTAAAATTAGAGTACTTGTTTGATTTAATTTCTCACCTGGTTAGAACTTCCATTTCTTTGTTTGTTTACTTGCTGGTTTTATGCTGGTTATGCTCGACTCCATCAGTCTAAAACCCCATGGTTTTCCCTAATGCCATTGCATGACGGGGTTGTGGGTATACTATAATGATGTTTCCTACTTACTAAACATTGGTACTGTTCACATCTACTACCAGTTTATATTCTCTAGAGAAGAATAAAATATCTGATAACGGCATTGACATAGCCACAGCACATGAAACATGTTTGTTTCAAATTTTTATTGTTGAAACATAGCAATAAAAAGGACAGTTTCATTTTCATATTATGTATTTATTGAAACTTAATTTTATGTATAAAAATAGAAAATACAAAGCGCAGTAAATTTGGACGGATATTATATTACATAAATTTATAAACATCAACCTCATAGGTAAAAAATTCAATACTAAGGAAGACTATGAATATAATACAATTTAAATTATATGGCCTTTGTAATATAATAAAGCTTACTTAAGCTACTTTGTTATATAATTAATGCAGATAGCTTATTCAATTGAAAAATATAACAAGATCTAACATAAGTCTTAAACATACATACTACTACATAATTAATACCTAATATCTAAGTTTATCAATGGCAAGAATGTTTCGAATACAGTTTGTTGTGTTTAATTATATTGTGTTGTATATTTACGGATAAAAGTATGCCTGCAGTATTAGAAATTGAGCAATTTAGTTAATTAAATTCCAATGCTCTTTATTTTACATTTGAAAGTAAACTGACGATTCAAACTGGATTTTAAAAAAGTAAAACCCATCTGGTGTACTGCTTAAACAGAACCAGTACAATCTAAAGCCTAGAAAACACTGTTAAACAAGAATCAAAACTTTAGTAAGAGCAGCTGAATGTATAGCCTATAAACTAAAGTGACGTAGTATGAGGCGCCCGCGCATATGCGGTTGGAATAAATCCTGAACGTCGGGACTTGGGCGCGTGGGCCCACAGCCAGCCCTCCACAGTTTGTTGGGTTAGGTCAGCATATACCCACTCTCCACGCTTTACTGATAAGTCATCTGGTGCTTGAGCCTGAAATAATTTTAATTATTTATTCTTTAATACACAAACATACTGTACTGTAAGTATAACTTTAATTTTGTAAATCACAGCTTTATCACTAAGGAATTATGTCTAACAGCTAATTTTGTGTATCGTGTATTAAAAGCTGTACTCCTATGTACTGTGGTAAGACACAGACTTGCTTAGGTAATGTAGTAAAAAGAAAAAAAAAATAGTACATGTTAGCTTAGCCAATATCTAATAAACATCTAGACATTCTCAGATTTTTTTCTATTCTACTGTAGTTTAGTATAATTCTTATATATTTTTTAAAATAACAATCCATTGAGTAGTTA
Organism: Eurema hecabe; assembly: GCA_026213755.1. Taxonomy (NCBI): domain Eukaryota; kingdom Metazoa; phylum Arthropoda; class Insecta; order Lepidoptera; family Pieridae; genus Terias; species Terias hecabe. The sequence goes on from JADANM010006423.1 coordinate 5,282,355, forward strand.
CCTACACTACTACATACATTACTTAGTATTTTATGAATATAAATAAATACTTGCCTTATAATCATACAACATAACAAGCTCTGTCCCATGATATCTACCATCATTATCTTGTTGTGTAGTGTTATTTAAACTGCTGTTATTTGTAGATAACATTGTATTGGTTGGGTTGGCTTGTGACGAATGAATTATGTTTTGCGAATTTTCTTGTTGAGCTGCTGTAGAAGAAAAAAACTTTAAAATGGAGTTTATCATAATGGAAATTTGTTAAAGAAATGATATTTACCTTGAACAACAGCTGGATAAACAAAACCAGATGGTATAAACCCCTCTTGACCATCACTTCTGACTATCCAGTACCAGTCTGGGTCTTCCCTGTTTAGAACTAAAAATAAGGTTTATATTTTAATAAAAAAATTATATTTAAATTAAGAGTCTAATGTATGGGCATAACAAACATCAACTAAATTCAGCAAAGCGGTTTTTGTAAGAACCAAAATCAAACCAAGTAGGACCAATGATCAAGTATTACCAGTAACAAACTCTCCCCTTTCAACATCAACATCGTTTTCATCCCTGGCAGTAAATGTATAAAGCACAACATATCTTCCTGAAGGGTCTTTACTAAATGGGCAAGCATCACCCTCGCTGCCCAGTTCAGAATGACCATCATTTGTTGCTCCATCTGACAGGGATAATCTGAGAAAAAATTTTTTTAATTAATCTATCTAGATTGTTTTTATAAAAGGTGACCCAATAAATCGTTTATTAATAGGTATGATATCTAAAGTATTTTCAGAACATTCTTCATTTCCAATTCAAAGTTTTGGATAATCTTTAGAGATCTGTTAATTTAATTTAAATACATGAACATACTGTGATACATCTCTATGTGCCAAATCAGTGGGTGAGCGACTCCTTGGCAGTTTCTTCTTCAAATCATGGTGTTCACATGGAGCACAATAAGAATGTGGTATAAAGCCTTCCCTACGAGATTCTGCTAATATTACATACACCCAATCATTCTCACGATATAATACATTAACTATTTGGCCTCTTTTTACCTGTAAAATTTATAGAAAAAACATTTGAGAATAAGATTTAAGTACAAAATTGTAGTGTTATGTTATTAAAATCACATTATAATTGGTATGAGTTCTTTGTTGAAAAATATTTTATCAAATCCAAAAATTCTAAATACTATTAAATACCAACAATTTCATAAGCTTTATTGTAATATGAATACAAATATCCTTACCTCAAGTTCGTCATCTACACAGGGAGCAAAATCATGCAGCACAACCATTTTAGAATCAGGGCTAAGACCATGCTCTTTCTCTATTCCAACTCTGACCAAAGTTTCTATACTAGCCGAACCTGTAATACGGCCCATGCCAGGACTTAAACCTGACCCAGGTCTTGAGAGGTCCTTATCCGAATCACCGCTGCTTGCTGAAGATGTGAATATAAATCTTATAACTAAATAATGAAATAAGTAAGAAGTTCGTCATTATAATATAGATCAGTTTAATCTGTTCCTAACAAAAATTATTGAAGATTTAGCCGACTTCTTAGGTTTATTAAGTTATGTCACGAATTAGATACAAAAGCTTTGGTTAAATGTTTTGTTCGAAATATAAATGTCTGTATCTTTATAAATGTTTTCTCAGATATTTAAAAAGTACTTGTTTTTATTCGTAGAAAATTTAAAGAAAGTTTGAGGTCATTGACTTGCAATTTTCCCACAGTAAGCTCTTAAGTTTGCCCTTAAAGTTACTTACATTTTTTCTTTTTCCCCCTTCTGATTCGTACTGGACACAGGAATGCCATTTTTATGTTTAGTTTATATCATAATATTTAATGAAAGTCTTAAAACCGAGCGGCAGTTTATTTTACAAACATCTCGACATAAATAGTAATTTGACTGCAAATCAACTTTTTTCAACTTGTTGCTGTCGCCTGTCGGTAGCTGGTCCTGTCAACTTGAGATACCTAGTGTTGTCAAATTAAAATTATAAATTTCCCCACTTCTTGAGTTAATAGTGCTTATAAAACAAGTTCTCAATAACTCTATTTCAACTTATATAAGAGAGTTTTCGATTATGTATAAAGTTATTTTAGTATCGGTTTTTTATTTATGTTTCATTTAGACTCATTTAAATTATTTTCTAAAAAAATTCATAACTCAATGCCGAAAAGTGAACAAGTGGAGGACAAATAAAACAAAATATTTTAATTACAAGCTTTATTTTTACATTTTTTAACGAGAACAATATAACAATAATATATTTATATGATTTGGCACACATTTAACATTAATTTAAACGCCTATATTATACTATTACATATGATTCTGCTATTGTAATGAAGTAGTGCTAATTAAATATTGAACTATATTCGTAACATTGTAAATATATTATGTATTTTTAATAAAATATTTTAGAGCTCGTATTTGGCACAATCAAGTATGAATTAGGTAGTAAAATACGTATACAATATAAATTCATTGAATAATATGATACATAAGTTATCTGATAAGCACCCACATTTAGTTTTTTTTCAGTCCTGTAAAATGTGTGAAAAAATACTCTCTATATAGGTAGGTATTATAAGCAAGAATATAAGCGAAAATTTGAATTAAATCAAAATTAATACAGATTGTGAAAATATTTTGTTTTAAATTAAAATAAAATGTATGAAAATGGAGATTAATGAGTAAATATTACAAAGTGTTTAACACGAGTCGTCTTTTAGTTTTTTTTATAAAATACTTCTTTCTTTATCTACTGGTGACTTAAAAAATACTGTTATTCATAACAAGTTATTAAATACATGTGATATACAATTAAAAAAAATTACAGGTAGTGCTTCACACTTATAATCACTATCCATATTATAACAAAACAAGGATATACTTAATATTAAATTATAATGCTTAACATAAAATTAAATTATATATGTTGGGTGTCTGTTAATGAATGCCATTGTTCATGTCGGTGATCGGGAAATTTGATGCAATCCATCCAGTGTTTAAGTCTTCTTCCTTTGCTACTGAAACCTAGAATGAGACTTCCTAAGAAGTCGTTAGGTTTTCCATAGTCTTTGTCCCAAACTGTCAGTGTCAAGTTTTGGCGGGAGAGTTCCGTCAGACGGGTTTCAAAGAAGAAAGTCTCGTTCCAAACGGGACTTAAATTACGCCACTTGATTGATGTCTTGTGCTTTTTATGGTACGGATCCGGATCCAGGTGGCTGTCGGAGAAAATATCATTTATCATTGTGTCGGAGTTATATAAGAGTTGTATTTAAAATTAAGGTTTAAATATAACCTAAATTATATAATAGGTTATTTTCCAAAGCTGAAAGCTATTTGACGTTGAAACTTTTAAAGAATCATCATATTTAACTACACAACTCTTATAAGTAAGTACTTATTACTGATATCTTTTTTTGATTATGAATTGATATACTAAATAAGGAGGTCACTTTAAGACGAGCAAACAAGCTCATATATTTACAGTTTTACAAACATCTTTATTTTCTAGGAGTATCTGTCTTTCTAGTGGTGTGTGTTAGGAATTGAGTTAGATTATGGCGAACGATTGCTACTTACAGTTTAACGAAAGGATCGGAATATCCGTTGCTATCTTGTGGGGGCAGCTCCGCAGCGCGACAGACAGTTACCGCTAGAGCTCTCCGTTTAGTGTTATAGCACAGCGCTAGGAGCAGTCGAGGCCCCGTGGGCTCCGAGTTGGAAGCGCCCGAGAGAGCTAAGCGCAGTTGAGCTGGGGATTTGAGACATTCGCGAAGAGCTACCGTAGCTGAGCCCATCTCGTCGCAGCCGTATCTATGGATAAAGGGAAATTGGACTAAATGATCCGTACAATACAATAAGTGATTCTATTATTTAGATTAGACTTAACAATACCTAAGAGTCGTAAGGAGTTGTGGTGTGGGGGTGTCCTTTTCAATAAAACTTAAATACTTGTCTATTTATTTATTGTTCACAAGTTCACGATTAACCTGAACTGATTTAATTTTCATACATTGGCCGGGACACACATACCTACATTGCCGATTCGGCGAATTTCAAATGTGTGTGTCTCTACACTCGTAAAAAACTTCGCTAAGTTAACTATTAAAAAAAAATTGAAGAAATCATCGGTAGTAACGCTTTACTATTGAAGCTTTTCTCAATAATTTTAAGTAACCTTTAGTAGATGTGAATATCAGATTTAAAAATGAAGCATGAAATATGTACCTAATGTGTCATTTATGAAAACGTTACATAAATGGAATGAGAACAAAAGTTGTTTAGAACTTACCTGTCATCATCGAAAACTACTATTTCTAGTGATTTGGAATTCAGATCCGATTCTGTGATGCCGAAGAAATGTAGAGTTTCGTTATATTCCGGGTTCTTTGTTTTGTGCACTGTTTTTGTTCGAAGTCTGTTTGAATATGTTCCCTCTACAAGAAAAATATAAGTTAAACCTCTACAAGAAAAGTAAATGTGAACTTATTTATTTGCTTTTAACTTCTATGACTAGGTAATAAGAGTTGTCAAAATATAGACATTACTTCTCAAATTTAGAATCAAACTAATGAATAAGAATTACTCAAATTATAAATAGTAGGCATTAGAATAATTGATACTCCAAGATAGTTTTCCAAAGGTAGCTTCTACGTACCTATAGGCAAAATTTCCAATCTGCAAAACGGATCGGACAGGCCCGTCATATCCATTCCAATGAGACCTCTAGCGCGCATCACTGTCACGGCTAACGAAGACGTTCCATTATCGTAAGCTAATTTAATCTCCAAAGTTCCGAATCCCGCATCAGGTATAACTGGCGGCCTTTCAACCTGTGTCGCTGGTTTTGGCGTCTCTTTCCTAGCATTTCTCAGGCTATAAGCGCTACCTTTACTGCCTGTGCGTTTCAAACCCATAGTCCTTTGAGACATACTGTCCGTTCTATGTAAACTAAGACCACTGACGCCATGCGTAAGGATTTCCGTTTCGCTCCAATCGTGGTAACTTTCCTGAATTAGTGAGAATAAGGTGATGATTAAGTCATTGTAGAATAGATAGTTTATTATACATATTATATTATTAATTGATAAGTGGGTCATAAAATTTTCCTATAGGTACACGAAAAAATCTATTAATATATGGGTTGCAAGCATATGAGATGTCGACGGCAGAGGCTTATAAGTTAATTAATTCTCCAATGAACGATATAAAACAGGGCACTTAGTGGAGCCGCGAGAGAAGTAATTTTATCATCTGAACAATATTGACGTCACGTATCACCCTTCACATACCACCCTCAATTAAGCCCAGATATAATCAATAAAACTTCATCTCAAGTAGTTTATTGCTTGTTGTTTCACAAGTTGCTGGCATTATTGGTTACTTTTTAGAAGTTTGTTAGTTATATACTGCGTGTAACTTTCAAAGTTTACGATTATGTTTTTGTAAATGTAGGAAATATTGGTAATAATAAAAACCCGTGATTCATTAATGTTCTATTTTGCTAATATACTTGATTATTATTATTTTTTTATAAATATACATTTTATTACCGAAACATTCCCATTCAACAACATTAATTTCCCTAAAAGCGTAGTAAAAACCAAGCTCAAAAGCGAGATATGTCGTAAAATATAGGATTTTGTTTAAAGATATTTGTTTCTATTTTTAAATTTAAAAGTATTTAATAAATAATGAAATGTTCGTTTCATATTTTTAACATATTTGTGCATATGTTAAATATTTTTAGAATATTAAGAAGTAAAATTAAAGCTTCAAAGAACTGAAAGACGAATGTCTAGTAATTACGAAATAACGTCTATGTACAGAATGATTACACCCTGAACTGAATGTACTCGGCTCTTTCAATTACGTGGGATTGCGTACAAATGTACATCTCATTTGGATACGCTTAATTAAGATTTGTGAACGTTGAGATTGATCTAACCAGAAATCGTTTATTTAATATACGTTTTTATGTAGTTAGAAGAGCGGTTCTTACATCTTTAGTTTTATTAATGTGAATGGCTGTTAATTCAATTCCTAGTTCCAACCAAATATTTAACAACATAGAACTTAACAAAGTGTGTTAAGTATACTGTATTGTAAATATTTGTTGATGTATAAAAAATATTTTGGAATATTTTATTATCTGATCCGTAAAAAGCCATTTTATCTGAACGACGATTAAGTCCTATTTACAAAACGGACAAAGCTCTTCATTTCAGTTCAATGTCACACTTGTAAAGGAAAATTTTCAGATCATTCTGCGGATAAGAATTTATGTAAATATACTTTTAATATTGAAGGTATGAAGGACGGTTCGGGTCTTTGATGTCGGCTTAAGACTATGTTACGTTATTAAGGGATTTTTAACATTGAAGCGGCAGCTTTATGATAAACAGGGATAAATAAAAATCTATTTTTAACTACATTAAATGTAAACATGGAACAGTAAAAACGTAAATAGTCCTGCCTATTTCTGTGATGGATGAGTTTATTATTATATAATTCAAAGCATTGAAAATACAAAACTGTATTCGAAAACGAATTATTGACATGAGTTTGCAGAATTCAAATGTTGGATATTTCATGGAAATTGCTGTTGCTAGGTAAGGCAGCGTTACCGTGTTACATGATTCCGCTTTGTATGAAGCACCTATCCATATTTTTATACCTCAATATTATATTGTATCGGTGATAGGAAACGATAAGATATACGAGACAATAATTTTGTTGTTATAAATGAATCCTTAACGACGTGTTGTGCTATGTGTAAGAAGAAAAAAAAATAATTTAGTAGATATTTATTGTTTTCTGAATACTAGATGCATTTAATTTTAATAATTGTGGCGAGTCTTTGGATATTTAAATAAGTAGGTGACTAATTTAATTGCCTTTAGCAGTAATCGTGTATGTAGGTATAACTTTTGAGTTCCTAGTACTTACAAGTTCCTTACGTTGGGTCTCAATAGAACATTTGAAACAATACTGTTTGTATTAGTACCTCTAGTGTTGCTTGTTCTCTATTCATTCAGATATACTAAATAGTAATATATATAATTCAAAGGTGGCTGACTGACATAGTGATCTATCAACGCACAGCCCAAACCACTGAACGGATCGGGCTGAAATTTGCAGTGCAGGTAGATGTTATGACGTAGGCATCCGCTAAGAAAGGAATTCCCGAAATTCCCGCGGGAACGGGAATTAGCGGGAAAATCATTTTGTATGAAAAATCTAAACCGCTTAAGTTAGACGCTTGAAAGTTAGCATGTAGGTACCTTAGTTAACTTAAAGGTAATTTGCAACAGGATATTGCAAAATTCCCACGGGAACGGAGAAAGCGGGAAAAAACATTTGTATGAAAAAATCTAGGAAAAAAGGATTATAAGGGAGGGATGGGGGGTCAAAGTTTATATGAAAGTTTACGCGGACGGAGTCGCGAGCAACAGCTAGTAGATATATAAACCTGATAAGTTTGTATGGACATTTATAACAAGTGCCACTGACAAGATTTACATTAAACAATATGAATTATTTAAGATTCTAGTATAAACAAATTTCTTACGAATTCAAGGCAGTTCTCTCTATATATAATACGTAGCTTTAAAATAGTTCTGCCTAAAGGTATGAGACCAGCTTTTTAGATCCAACTTAAAGTTTAAAAGTGCTTTGAAAACACTACGACTGGAAGTCGTTGCAACAAAGTTGTACGGACGTATTTAAATCACGAACTTTAGATGAAATATTTTTGCTACGGGAAGGCTTTGAAAGTGTCCAAATAGATCGCGGATTTAATGAAAATTTTACGAACATTTTCACGGTAAAGCTTATTTTAAAACTCTCGTGTTTAAAGAATAGAGTGCAATATGCAGTTAGTGAAATAGGGATATTCGTAAAAATACACATTTGAACATTGGATTCGACAGTTTGACAGTTTTTTCTGTCAAACTCAATAGATTTTTTCAATTCTCTTTTTTTTTAGAAATGCCGCTGGGTCGAAAGTTCGGTAGAGATATTTATTTGCGTTAAAAATTTAGGTAGGTATAGCAAAAATCTGTCTTATAACTGATTTGACCTTTAATGTTAATTTCCAAATGAATATAGTTATGATATATTTATATTAGGGTTTTATTACATTTTTTATTGAAATGTATAGTTGACAATGGAATATGAAATTTTAAAGATATCTTAGATAGCTAAAAACGATGCGATTGAATGTATTCTAAAATGAGAAAAACACTTATATAACTCAATATTTTACAAAGATAAACTTACAAATAATAACGAAGATTTCCAAATATACAACGGTTTATATAGATTTTGGTTTTATACGTCATTAAACATTTAACTGAATGATGTGCGTCAAACAGTGACGTAGCGACGCGACAAGATATGATTCCTGTTGCTACATTTACTATACATAACATTCGTATACAAATGAAAATCTGCCTTATTTAACCCCCGACGCAAAAACAACGGGGTTATAAGTTTGAGGTGTCAAGTGTGTGTGTGTGTGTGTGTGTGTGTGTGTGTGTCTGTCTGAGCCTGTGAAGCAACGTAGCTACCAAACGGATGATCCGATTTTACGTATACCTATATACGTCGAGGGTGTAAGAACACTCTTTTCACGATTAATTATCATATTCTATTTAGGTCTTCAAGATCATCAGAACGTTTGTAAGGTGTGATAGGAATGTTACATGCTCAGTTTGCTTGCGTTTCGTCGAGGGTTTATGTATTTCTAATACTGACTTATTGACTAATTTATAAATCACCGCTTTAATAAGTCAGGATTAAGTTCACCTTAATTTTTGGGTTAATTTGGCTTTGGGATAAATATATTAATCATTTTATAGTTCTTTTAGCTGTGCATTTTAATGCTGGCAACGTTTTTGTACCTACATATTCACTTATAGCAATTTTAAAGTTAATAAAGCTTTCTATTGATTGCTTACAACATAAATATTTAAATTTAACTAATGTTTTAATGTAATTATTTTATATTGATGTATATTTTGCCCGTGGCATCGTGTAATAAATTTATTTCTTATTTAAAAATGTAACTTGATAATATCCGGAACTTTAATATATTAAGATAATACGTAGGTATGTACCTACTCTCTTCATTAAATCTATTAATACCGAGAGCTATCACACGCTCCATCAAAGCCTTATTACGTAGCGACATCACGGCCAAATGGACGTCTGTATAATTTGGATCTTTCGGATTGAATACTCTCATTGCGATAGCACATACACAATAGATTATTTTACTTATTAAATCAAGTATAGCTCTTTTTTTAATGTTTTTTGATATTGAATAATTTTCATAGTACCTATTTCTAAGATTTTTCATGGGCAATGTGGTCAGTGGGACTTATATCGACCAAAATTCCTGTAACCGCAAGGAGGCTTTTATTTGCTTTTTAGGCAAATAATTTATTTTTATAATTGTAATTCTGTAATTGTGACAGAGGCACGTAGATATCATTCATTACACGTTATTGAAAATTAATACAATGAGACCTTTTGTTATATCAAGTGTGCTACTTCTAGATTGTTCTAACGAAAGAAAATATTTCTCACGCAAAAGCGTAGGATAACAAATCTATTACTTTATTTTAATAGATCCAGTATTTGTGTTGGAACTTATGAGCAGGGCCGCGCCGACCCCCGGTAGCGCCTGTGTGCCTATGAAGTGCCACTTTTTTAACGGATCTTCATAAAAAAATGAATTTAATTTTTTAACGAATATTATAAATATTGAGAGACTTGTTCAATAAGCTTAATATATTATGTTTTGTTGTTTACAAGGCCTATGTTAAATGTTAAAAAAACAATAATTTTGGTGGCAGTTGCGGCGCGGCGCCCCTATTGTTTTGGCGCCTGTGTGCACCGCACATTTCGCACATAGGGACGGCACGGCCCTGCTTATGAATACAAAACGATATTTTAATTAAATCATGTATCTAAATTGTTAAGAGTTACACATTGTATAGATTTTTATTATTATAAGAGGTAAAGAAACATACCTGAGATATGCTGACAGATTTCCTGCTATCAGTATTGCTGGGTTGTCTCGAGAACATCGGCGCGTGCAAGCTTAGAGGGGAGCTGGGCTCGGAGTCCGTCTTGCCATCATTGCTGCTATTGCCAACCTCCTGATTATGGAGTAACCAGAAGATTATAACAGGTTTTTTTATAACATAGGGGTCAAAAGAGCAGGCAAGCCACTTGAAGGAAAGTGGTCATCGCCGCCCGTGAACACTCGCAGAGCTTGACAGCTCTGGAGTGGGTTGCCGGCCTTTTAAAATGATGTCCGTTCTCTTATTGAAACACCCCAAGTGGTAATTCATCGGAAATACCACATGAGAGAGCTGATTCCACGACTATGTAAGAACTTTATCAAATGAGTAATCTTATATCTAGTGTACCTTTCCAATAATCCATATTTAATTATCCTATGTGATAAAAATCTGTTTAGTCAAGTAAGCTACATAAATTAGTCTGTCATGGCACGTGCTTTTTACATTTCATTTTATAGGAAATGTAGTTTGGTAGCGATACTTTCAAATGTCGTAAATTGCAGGGTATAATATATTCTCCAAAAGGATTAAAGTGTTTTAAGTTTTAAATTAAATAATACTTTTTTAATTTTATCAAGATTGGTTGCGACGCCTTTCACTAAATTTGCTATATTACTAATATTGATAAATATTAATTTCGTCTAATACTTATAAAATTTCAAAATAATTAAATATTTCACTTCAATGCATCGGAATCTCATCAAGAAACCCCAACTGGAAACAAACTAGCTTGAAAGATCTGGCCGCATGCTTAAGCAAGTTTAGATCACTCTTATTTCTAGTTCTCAAAGCGTTTCGATACAAGCAATAGAAGTTTATGAGCAAAGTTCATTAAGGAGTTCGAGATGTTTGAATGAAGGTAAAGTGGAGGTCTTATGTATCTATTTCTGATAATAGTCTAAATTGATAAAGCTCGCTGGTGCTGGTACCTCACTTTCATAGAAAACTGGCGGCAAGTAAAAACATCTCATTAGAGATCGACCGGTAAGCGGAAGCCTTTTCCTTCCCTTCTATGTCCCATCTTGTTCCCTTAGATCATAAATGCGGTCCTTTTCAGTTTTCACTTTTAGGCACCTTTCCATGACCACTTGCTCATGGGTGGAGGTAGGCGTTAGCCATCATGTGAACCCCCAGTTCAATTGCCTACCATCAAATAAAGAATTCTAAAGGATATATGCGTAATCAATAGCATTACACCTAACACTCGCGAATAATGTGATATATGGCCAATATCTGGCCATATTCAAATGAATTAACCCACATTATTGACTCTATGACCTTAAAAATCACAAACACATACTGAACAAACTATACCTTCAAATAATATGACTATAGATATAAAATACAGATGACAATATTCACATTGCATTGCAAATATTATATTCCATATAGATAATCTTGAAGGGTTGGAAACTATTCCAACATCTGTAGTTGAACGTAATTTGAAATTCAATAAGGTAAGACAATGTGCAGTTGAGATGTTTATTTGAAATACCATGAACATCAGGGAGTGCTTATTTGCAACAGATGTTTACAAAACTTTTATCAAACCTTTTTTTTAGAATTTTATTTTGTGTAATGGAGATTCTATTTCCTTTCATTTTCGAGGCGCGTTCTTTATTCAAGTCTAATTAACTAAGTCGTGAAAAAATTAAACCTAGGTACTTTAAACTGAAAAAAGAAAATGTCTTTATTCTGGAAGACCTGAATTCTCCGCTGAATTCGGACTAGCACTTGCCCGGGTTATTCGATATTTTTGGAGGTATAAAACTATGTGACTTTATATCCGTACGATCGTTGTCAAAATCATTTCAATACTTTCACCAACAACGTCCACAAACATAACTTTTAAGTATTAGATAATTATTCAGATTTTCTATCAGGCAACTAAATAACTCTTACAGTAATTTAATAGTCCTTAAAATATACTTAAGTAAAAGTACTTAAGTAAAATTGAATATCGTCAAATAAGTATAAGTGTAAGTATAAGGGTACATAACAGTACGTACCTACCTGTAAAGATCTAGAAAATTCCGTATCATTGTATTTCGTTTTTCTCTCCGGCAAGATGTATCTAGGGAGGGATTTGAAGAACCAAGCCCCGGATTTCTTCCACATCTCTCTCGTTTCAGCGCATAGATTGCACATGTATTGTTCCCGCGAATATAAGCCCGATCTAGGAACAAAAACTACATAAATATAAAGAATTTCACACAATGTTTAAGAAGTAAGCAATGTAAATTGCACGTAATATAATTGAATCAAAAGCTACATACTAAGCTCAATTTCAAATGCTGTGTAACAGTCCTCATGATTGTAGCGATCGTATACAAAGAGAATGTTTAAAATACGACCTACAGTTCTGATTTAAGAGGGAATGGAGAAATCAGTTAAGATTGAAGCGTTTAAAAGAAAAAAAACTTCTTAATATAGTTATTAAGAAGATTTAGTATTAGTATATCAATAAATTACACATATGAACGATTTCTTTAATCTTTTAAGGGTAGGGTTGAAGCAATACTTTAGCGCCAAAGACGGTATTACTGCGTCAATAGGTTGTCAAATAAATGTCTCCTAACAGAACGCGATATTTGTATTGAAACCTTTTCGTAGAATCGAACTGTATTAAAAATAAGCGCTCTGTTACAAGTATCAGAGCGTTCTAAAAATATGAGAGAGATTTTCGAATTTAGTTACTCGTAGCGCTAAATACATAGCTGCTTATTTGAATAGTTTTCAATATAATATGTATTTCAAAAAAATCATATTTTTATTCAAGTAAAATGCGACTATAAAACATTCCATATCATGAACATAATATAAAAAAATTTAGAGTATGTGGGCATAAATTACTAGCCGTGTTCCGCTGTTTTACCCAAGTAGGTAGTTTTCGTTCCCGTGACAATAACGGGTTAAAAAGTATTTCGTGTTAAACTAGCTAATCCATATCTAATTTTATTTTGACTGTGAGGTATAGTCCGCTTCAGATGGATCAAGAGTCATCACACACATTGCTAATGGCTAAAACTTCCCCATTTTATCTATTGGTGAAAGGTACATTAACTTCACAACAACAATCAATACAGCGGCTATTGAATCGAGCAGATGCACAAGATTCTATGTCTAAGACTATGGAGTACATATTTTTGTGTAACTAAGGGTTCAGACACAATTCATCACTAAGCAGATTTAAAAATAAACTCGAATAAATTAGGTATTCTTAACTTACTTCAAGTTATAAAAGTACGAAATTATAATTGCAAATTTCACTAAAAATAAACATTCATTATTAACTAAGCAACGAAATATTCCGCTCTTTTCTGAAATTCACATTGAACATGCCTCGCGGGCGAAGCTCCGCAACAGAGTTCTCATTTACCAGTTGTTAGCGTTTATCATTCGTGACTTTTAACAATCATCATTTTTACTACGAAATCTACGAATGTTCTATTATAAACATAACAAGAGTTTTTCGACTTATTAATGGATCTTGTTGGGTTATGATCGAGTTATTGTTAAACTATTAGCGAAGATGACTAAAGGTTTTAAAACGGTAAAGGAAGCTAATTTAAGCCCTAGAATGTCATATATATTTATCCTATAGGTCACATCGACTAGCTGATTCCAGCTAGCTAGTTAACCAACAAAGGACTAAAGCAAAGCGTGCTTAAAAAAGATTTTCTATGCGCATTTGTATTTCATCGCTTTTGAGACAACATAATGGCTCACCAGCAAATGATTCTTTGGCGCAAGTTTTTGGGAGGAGAGATATGTGTATATTTTTTATGTATACCTGTACGTATTTTTCTATATTTTAATACCTGATTGTATAGCTCAAGGTTCTGGTTACATGGGACATGTTACATGGGATATGTACCTGTCTTTATTTTTTTATAGATAACACCTACCTATGAGGCGACGCATCGATGACGCATTTCCCACAGGCAGCGTTCCTGCATATGAAGCATATTCTGAGAGGCGACAGCATCCTGGCCGTCTCTCCGCACAGCACACAACTTCTTGGCGCTGGGCCTTGCGCGGAACGACGCATCCCTATGTTATAATTATATAAAAGTTTAATACAACAACACATAGTTAAATGCTTAATAGTTTTTTGGTAACATTACTATATGTTGTAATTGTGACGTCTATAGAATAAAGTCAAAGTGTACATAAATTTGACTTCATTTCCATCAATCTATCCATTCCATCAATAGCAAAGCAAACACTTAAGATTGAAAGGAAATTTTTAAGCTTGAAAGTTTATCAAGTAATATATTAAATTACTGTATAAATTTTCCTGTCACAAACCAATCAAATTCAAAAGATAATGTTATAACAAATCTCTAAAATGTAACAGCGTAGATGTTCACATTTTC
>JADANM010006423.1:5320163-5332725 GCA_026213755.1 Eurema hecabe
AGTTAGGTTTGTTGATATTTCGGCATAGGAAATTCCAATATGCCAATAATGACGTGTCATGTAAAACAAGTTGTATTTAAACTACACTACTAATACCAATGCAATAGGATCTCATCCAATTAAACGACAGTGCATTTACTTTTGAACTCTTCGTCCTTTAATTAAAATAATCTACCTTATCGTTAAAAAACATTTCACCAAGCTTCACCTCATAATTTTGTATTTAGCAAGCTACGGTTTAATATTACAAAGAATATTCTCGAAAGACTGGAGATATTCGTGTAAAATGCGGCGTATACAATTTCGCTATCTCATTCTCTCTCATATTTATTCTCCGTTACGATGGGAAAATAATCACGTTCCGACAAATTGGGGGAATGTGTCTGGAAGCGGTTTGAAAGTTCACTCTATTGATTAAGCGTAGCTGTTACCGCAATACTTTTTCTGAATCAAAATGGCGCATTACAGTCTATACCTACGTGCCAAACGATGTAAGTGGCGATAGGAGATAATATATAATTTATGTTTGTTGGAAAGAAGAATTACTATAACAAGTTGTAGAAATAAAATAATATAGTTAATTGTGGATGAAGTGTAGTCCTTTTTTTAGGGTACATTCCACTTCAGAGCCGTTAAGCCCCATGAGTGTTCATGGGCGGCGATGACCACTTTCCATCAGAAAAATCCCTAACCAAATGTTCGCCTAGTAATGAGTAATGAGTTAAGTGTTAAATAAAGTAAAGGGGCGTTCAATGAACCGGCAGTATATCTCTGTTGAAATGGGTTCCATAAAACTAACCTAACCAGCACGGGTACATTTCTACCTTATTGTGTGGCTCTATAGTAAATAAGCTTTATTAGAAAAAAAAGTTCTACCAAAAAACCTCGACATATAAAAATATGTACTCTCTATTTCGAATAATGTGTTCTAGTTATGGCGTTATAATATAATTCCGTTGTGAATGATGTAATCTTTATAAAGACTAACGAGTCGGGTCGTGGGAAGGAACATACGAGGCGGAAGAATTTAATTGTTTTCTTTCATGTTTGTGCTTTAGTTACCTTTATTGCTTTTAAGTAACTCTTATTTAACTATGTAGAGGAAAGGCGACGTAACCTTTCTCTGAAACAAAGGGCCGGCCGTTATGCCCAATGGTTCCATGTCTCTCAAGATAAAACTCGAATTAATATTTGACGCATTGATATAAAAAAATGCGTCATAAATAATAGACACTTGAAATTATTGCATATAATGGGTATGCGTTTTGTTTTTATTTTTATTTTAAGTTCCTACAATTCATTGAGCATTTGAAAATCAATGAATGCGATCTAACCATTGAACAAGACACAAAAATTTGACACGAGTAATTACTAACCTCACCAGTCACCTCTAAAAGTTGCATAATTTCATTCAGAATTAAATAGATGAAAGTTATTTCGTTACACAACCGCCTAGACAACGCGGTATGCCGGCTAAAAGTTAACCGCTCGCCTTGTTTGATAAATAATTATCTTGACCATAATCAGAGGTGAAAATCAACGTTGTTTTCCCGTTCATATATTGTATGACAGCTTATTATATCCCCATACCGCATTTTGTCGTCCAGATGTATTAAATTATTCGGTTAAAGAGAAGTTTTTGATTATTACAAACTAATGATATGCTTTTGTTACGATTACTAACGATATCCGTAGTCTAACTTAGAATACGTATAAGGATTATCTTAAGTTAAATTTTAGTTATCCAATGCATGTACCTAGTTATCGACTATCTATAGGTATTTATATATGACAGCGTATTAATATTTTTTTTATATTTTATTAACATTTATCATCTTTTTAATGTTTTCACGATTCGAAAAGATTTCAGAGGCTTATCCAAATCTCATTCTGTCACGCAAAATGTATTTATTATTTATACTGTTCACTCATGATTTCCGATTTTCGCTCCGGATTTAGCATTCTCCCATTCCATTTATAGTATAGCAAATAAAGAGAGGAAAACAAATAAGGCCGAAGTAATTTGATCAGACATCAAATAGGTTGGGCGGCGTGAACGAATTTATCTTGAAGGTCTCTTGTCCACTGGAGAGTATTTTCACTCAGATTTATGTCAGCTGTACGAACGATAGAAACATTATTAAAATATACAGTCTAATACACTGATGGTCTTATTGTGACAGTTTGTTTTTGTAATTTAAGTTTTCTATTTTTGATGATTTGGTCGCGAAAAACAATCTTAAAGCACGATAAGCAACAATCATAGTTATAGTCAATGAACGATTTTTCGAGGTGAAATAATGTTCCTCTAATAATGATCGGTACGTAAAAGTAACGTGAAAGCTCCGCTATCTCGCAGTGTATTTAATTATACGCTTCAATCATCAACTTTCATAACTTAAGAAACAAATATTTAACAACACAAGCGTTTATATATATATTAGTTTTGTTGATCAGAAGTAGCCCTTAGTTTTTCAGCAATAATATATAGTACGAAATAAAATATTTTCGTGTCGTATTTTAGCGGGCAAATATCTGAAACAGGCGATGATCTCAACAACCTACACGCGAAACCGTGTTACGTCACTGTTAACCCCAGACTTGGGCTTTATAACTCCCTAATGTCCCTTTATTAGCCCAGCTAAATGTCAATTTGTCTGTGCCATACAATCTATGTGTATAGCCGAATTTATGGTTCACGGCTGGCTGTAAATGTAGTTTAAAGGTCTTTTTACGGTTTTACGCCTAAAATCGTGGTACTTTTCACAATACTGGCAACATTACACATTAAGAGATATCATTAGATTGTCTTTTATTTATTAAAAAGGAAGGTAGAAATGAAAATTGCTTTCTACTTGTATATATAAATTTAAAGTAACAAGTAATAAATTTTTAATTGAACTGAGAGAAATTACATTTCTAAGCTCGTTTTTAAGTTTTCTGCTAACCTGTTTTTACTTCGCTTTGCTTTGCTGAAGGAAAACGTTTTAATTAATGCAGTAATATTAAAATTACATCTGGCTACGCGAAAAAGTTGAGTTTGTAGTGTTGATCTCTCACAGTTCTAGGTCACGATATATTAAATGAAAATGTAATCTTTTTAAAAGTATTTTTTAAGGATGCTTTTAAAAGATAGATATTGCAGTGGGCATTGTTTTCCAAAAATAAAAAAAAATTGTTTAAGGAAAAAGATATGACAGAAGATATAATAAAGATACGGCGTTTTTGTTGTTCATTGATTAGATATCTTTATCGATTCAAAATAATTGCGTAATGTTCTTAGACTTTTCACTGACACACCCTCAACCCTTCAATTGTACTTATTTCAAATCGAGTGACTTTATTATCTACTTTACCTTATAAAAACGAAGCTTGGTTACTAACTTTATTCAAATTTTAAGTTTTATTTATATTTTTTAATTAATGATTAGGTCGATGACCTTTCTGGGCTGTTAAATCAACATCAAGTCAAAATCTTCACACGAATCGTAACTTCACAATGGAATAAAACCCTCTATTGCAAGTAGAGTTGCTGTAATATTTTGTTGGTATCTAACCTGGTTCGCCAAAGATCCTAGTTCTGTCTTGCTGTTGCAGTAGAAGTTCATAATAGGGACTATTAAAATTTAAATGTTTCTATTGTAAATGAATGTTAACATGTGTGTTCTTTCCAAATAATACCCGTTAATGTAAAAACGGTGAATTAAAAAGGAATGAACTATGCATGCGATGTGTAATTCCTAGTGTTGATGAGATAACATTTCCACAAATGCATACACGTAAATCGCTATGAACATTACGTGACAAAATGTCATATAATAAACATTCATTGCTGTATTAAATAACACTATTGCTGACGATAACGGTTTGCTATCTTGATAAGCTGTTTTAACAAATGTACTAACTAATATAAATGTGAAAGTTTATTAGAAGTTTATTTAAGGTAAATAAATAAATATTTTCACGACATTTATACACAGCGCCATCTAGTCCCAAGCTAAGCAGAAGCCATTATGGCAACTAGATAACGGAATAAATTACATATACATACTTTTATTTTGTAAATACATACATACATTACATAGAAACACCCAGAACCCAGAAAAATACAAATGTAAATTACAAAAATATTTTTCCGGTGTGGGGATCGAACCCACGACCCTTCGCACAGAAAGCAGTTGTGCTACCACTGCGCTAAGCGGTCGTCTTTTATTTTTTATATTGATCAGTTTTATTCATTTATAACAGTTAATGTTTGTCCTCTCTGTCACGGATCGCCTTTTACTATTTTATTTTTTCAAACACCTACATTTGTTGCATCATACATAGTTACTTTTAGACTGGATGTAACAATTTCTCAAAGCGATAATTTTGCCTCTTAAAGAATGACTTCCTATTACACTGCTACTATACGGGAAATAACATACCTAATATGTAATCACGAAATTCGGTACATCGAATCACAGCCGAAAGGTCATATGTAACAAACATAAAAACATCGATTTAAATATCTCCACGTTTTTCTATTTTAAAAAGAATGAGATTGTTATATAGAGATAGAAGCATTTATCCGCTTTCTCTTTCTACATCAAGTAACCTAATTATAATGTGTCATCTCAGTCTGATACAAATACAACCCTCAACCGTTCTTGAAACAAGTGTCACAATCAGTACGGTAATGAATGCACTACAGCTGAATACAAGCCCAGTGAGTTATCGTTAGTTAGTTGGGTATTCTCAGCATTACCCGAATGCGGGTTAAGTGGGGTAAGCCAGTGACTTGGAAATTTTGTCATCGCTCTGTTTGGGAGGCCTCTCTTAATGTTTAGTTTAATACTAGCTGTTGCTGTTGTTATAAAAGAATAAATTTAAGTTACCGCTTAAATAACACATTTCGATTTTTACCTAGCAGTAGATTCACTCTGGTGCGACTACCTTAAAAAGTAAACAATTGCGAATTTAGGAACTTTTTAAATGCTTTTCCGGCCTTTTGAATGGAAGAGAAGTTATAATAAGAAAGGCAGACACGATGAGATAAAAAGGGTTCCGATGTTTCCACTTATCGGAAGAACGATATCATGACTTGGTGGGACCTCGTTCAACTTGACGTCATGATAGGCTCTATGTACTTGCGATTCAAATGATAAGTATAATATAGTTTTGTCTGAAGATTCTTGTAAAAGGATAGGTGTTGTATATTCCTTTATTAGTATACTTATGTTGCGTTAGAGTCGTAAAGAGTACCCGCACCCGTGGCTCCATTGTACGGAGGTACACCCTGGGGCTTTAGTCCATAATAAGTACATAACCTTCCATCTCCCCCCAGTTTTTTGATATGCGTGAGCATTTCCGCGGAAAAAAATAGTGTATAAGTATAATTCCAATATTGAAGGTATCTTTCCTATAGCACGGATAACGTAAGTAGGGCTTTACGCTTCCATGACATCGAATATGAAATGGCGTCTCTATGAAAACGTTATTTTGCATATCACACCCATTCACACGTTGTACTGCATCGGGCATCTCATGCATATTAATGCTCGTAAACTCGTGATTTTGTTTGTCCGTGCACATGCATAGTAATAATTATATAAGGGAATATTCGTGATAGAAATCTGGATACTCTATGATAAATTTCTATGGTTATTAATTGTAGTTGTTGAAGGCGCTTTCAAATAATAATCAATGAATTAAAATAACATACACATAAATTAACTAATAATCTTATTAATAATATATTCTCTTTATTTTATTTATTATATTTCTCCTTTGGGATGAAACGATTATTCCTAAGCCGAAAAAAGAGAAATTTGTATCGAAAAAATATTTTTAATATAAATGCTCTTTTAATTTGGAATACCATTTTTCGATAGACGTCGCCCATAAGCATTCGCAGTATCACGAGTGTGTTACCGGTCTTTAAACGATGTAAGTTTGTCAATTGGTTTAACACTTGGTCAATCATGTTTTTTGGTTTCGGTAATATACCTTATTATCGTAAAAGATAATGCAACTTACATACGCTATGCTTCGAGAACATTCCACACTATTAACAATGCGTTATTCGCGTTCGGATATAAAAACCGCATTAAATATTGCATCTAATGCCGGTGTTTTTTATTTATTCAGTACTTGAACTTCTCATTATTTTAAATTGATTCTCTGTAGCCTGTTCATTATTTTCCGCTGGAGATACATTTTAGTTGGAGAGAAATGTTTGTGATAAAATCGGATATTTAAATGCAAGTTTATTCTAAGCGTACTTTTACAAAATATCTGTTAGAACCTACAATAGAGATATTCTATCATTATTACTATTAGAAAGAGGTATTAGTAGAGTAGGTAGTGTAGTTAAGGTTTGTTAAGTTAACAGACGATATATTTTAGGTACTAAGGAAGAAAGGAAATAAAAAATGTTATACGTTTTTATAATCAACTAGCCGGTCCAACGCGACTTTATTTACGATGTACTAATCTCCCCCGAAACCTTATACCTTTATTTCGCTTAAAAAACCATTCTAGTACATACAGGATTATTTTAAAGGAAAAATTATGTAAATCGGTTCACCCGTTATCGAGTTATGCGCTTACCAAAACATTTTGCGATTCATTTTTATAGCTGATTATCGCTTATCGCTTATTTTCGTATTGACTTCTTTGTGATTCTTACATTTTCATATTTATATGAAAGAAAGAAGTTATACTAAGAATCACTAATAAGGCATTAACTAAACTTTAATTCTTAATATTGAGACAGTCACATGTATGTAAAGTGTTGAAATGTAATTTTAATATGGCAGTGGAAAGGTCTCTAAACAGAGCGAAACATCGTAAGAGTGAGGGTCTGTGTTGACCTTCGTTATGTCATAATTTACTTTAGTAGTATGTAATGTTAATTTTGGGTCTAGTGGGAGATTTGCCATTTTCGTCTCTTAAGTAATGCGTGCTTTGCTAACCTAACTATATGGATGTCGGGATTGAATTTAAATTCTTTATAATAAATTGAAGTGAGAATTTGTCTCACCTCTGAGGGATTTTGTATGGAATTCTAAGCGAGGATACTCTAACAGTTCTTTATACCTTTCTGGGTATTCGTTTAACCTATTGTAAGACTGTATCACTTACGAAAGTTTATTGTATATGAATGGAAAAATACGATAAGTAATATCGACGTTTTCGAGCCTTTGCTATATAAAATGCCCCATATATATATACGTTAAAGTGTTAATTGACACGTGTTTCCAACATAAAGGCTTAAGTACAATACACGCGTCGAAATTATTCCTATCAGAATTTCTATCGAGGTATAGAAAATTTAAAAATGAATAGAAGTAAAAAAATAATCCGACAAAACTGCAGGTATTTTTATACTGTATTCAGATTTGTATTTTCAAATATAAACACCTTTTGATGTGATGCAAAAAGAAATGTTGAATACAAAATTATTCCGCCCTTTGATCAACCTACGCGCGACCCAGATATGCTTTCAAGTGCCACATTTAAAAACAGTGCATTTGATAAGCTATTGCAATGTATTTTAAACGCTAGATATTATATTGACACTATCTAATCTCACTGCAGATGGAGGTATCATTCAACCTTAAATCTAGATCGCTTATCGTATGTTCTAGATCGTGTTTTGTTTTTACGATTCATATTACGTATAAATAAATATAGATACATAGAGCTGCGTATAGTTCGTAATAGTTTGCAAACTAAATTATTAAAATGGCAATATTGGATACGTTACAGTTGACGAATCAAGTGGAAAAGTTGGCGCAGGTTAGCCGGGATCTTCGACGGAAGCATAAGCAGCTACAAAATCAGGTAATTATCTGCCGTCAAGTGTAGCATTTAAATTGAATGGGTTTTAAATACCCATGATACATGTCCTTCGATCAATGCTATATTCTGGGGGGTAAAAGTTTTTATATAAAATAGTGTATAAAACTGTGGGTACTTATAATTCAGTCTATTGAAATTATATTCTATTAGGAAAAGTGGATAGCTCCATTAAAAACGAATGAATGAAGTGGTTTAGTGATGCTTATGATTTTACAGCATGACATTCGGGCTAGTTTAAATTACAATTACAAAATGTTTGAATAATGGGAAAAGGATATACCATCTATTAAACTGATTTGAAAAAAAATTTTACTAAACGTAGTGTTTTGTATAAACCCGTTAATAAGATTGATATTTTAGTATGACCGGATCGGGTATTAGGAGAAACTTGTATGTCATTATTTTAAAGTAATACGTTATATTTCAGATGCGCTTAGTATGCGAAGAACGAACCGAACTCACGGCTATAGTACAATCCCAGCAGAGAGACATCGCCGCGTTACAGCAAGCTGACGCACAGAACAGGGTAAGGGAGTTTTTCTATTGATGAAACCCATGAACAGTCGCAAAGATGATTGCCTAGTGAATGCGTTGCCTACCTTCATACCTTTATAAGGGAAAGGGAAACTTGTGACAAAAAAGAATAAAAGATGGGATAAATTGGGCCTTCGGTGATCTCACCCACCGAAGGAAACGCACTGATGTATTGAGCTTTATTGAGATGTAATTAATTAATCCCGGTCTTTTGTGGAAAAGTGGTATCTTTCCAGACGATTCTACCCAATTCAGCCAACAGATCCTAAGCGTTCGTAGTTTTTAAGACTTATCTTCGCATATTGATTTGCAAAATCGGTCAAGATAAGATTCCGTCACGTGTTTAAGTAATCTATTTCATTAGACCAGCAGAACTAATATACTTTCTTAGGTATTATCTCAAGTATACCAAAACCTTAATTTTGCTACAAGAGACATGGTGTCTTTGTTATTGTAACAATGAATATAGCTTTTTCGTATCGACACTAAACAATATGTTTTTTTTAATGGTTATGCTTTATAAATAGACTAGCTGACTGTGCCCACTTCGTTAGGCATAATGTTAATAATCCTTTTTGATCTTTCGGTTTTTTTATAGCTTATGACGCTTAGCAATAATGTGGCTTTCTATTGGTGATAGAATTTTTCAAATCGGTTCAGTAGATCCCGAGATTACCTCTTACAATTTTGCAAACACACAACCTTTACTTCTATATAATAGAGATAGATAAGGTGGAAAAGCTTTAAGAACAATTATAAGCAACATTATTTCTTGATACATGGAAAGAAATCCCAATAGAAGTGATATGCTTTAAGAGACATTAAATAACGTATGTGACATTATTTATCGTTTTTCTAGTAGCGTTATCCTTATCGCATACTTTGATTTGAAAAATGCGAATGACTCGTATTTACCTATTCAATACGCAGATATTTTGACAATAAATTGAAATTTTTATTTCACAATAATATGAAATAAAAATTCAATGGATATATTTGACGAGTATCGTAAATAATGTTTTTGTTTTGTTCTTCAATTGTCCGTATGCCTTTTGTTTTTCTAGTGATTTGAAACATGAAATAAGAGTTCTACCTTAAAACTGAATAAATGATTTTGTTTCTTAGAATTTTTTTATATTAATAACCCTTTTGCTCTCGCAGTTTTCAGCGCGATGTTTATTATAAGTCATTTAACAAAATTGGCCCTTTTTCTTTTCTCTAATGTATATGTCATTTAGCACTCATTTGTATATGTAGAATAGCCTTGAAGGTGTCTTTCGTCAGTGTCTTTTGTGTAATTAACGGGGTTTTTATTTGATAAATAAATAAATTTGTCGCGACCGCTAGCAACGCGCTGAGTTCGGAATCGCGCTTATGTTATTTTTTATTGGTATATATAACTTTTCAACATCGGACCTTCTCCTTGGTTTAGAGGAATGTTACATCCCCCGGGTTACATTTCCACAAAAAAACCATATGTTTATTATACAGTTTTTCATACTATGTCATTTATTATCCTCAAAAAGTATATTTATGAAATTGCCATAACTAAATGCTTTTTGATTGAAACGGTTAATTAAACTTCTCGTTACGGCCAGAAGTGCACATCATGCGGCGTGTCAGCGGCAGAAGGCGCCGAGGACGAGGACCAGTCGTCACGTCCGACGTTCAGCGTGCGCGAGCTGCGCGCCATCCTGCACGAGCGCAACGAGCTCAAGCTCAAGCTGAACCGCGCCGAGGAGCAGTTGCAGGCGCTGCAGGCCGAGCCGCAACACGACAGGTGACGCCTCACACTAGAACAACAATATTATAAAGATAAACATGCAACAGAACAACACTATTATAAAGATAATACAGCTCCATTTACTTTATATTGTCAGTCTTTTAAAAATTTACATAGTGGTAATTATAAAGACGTAATAAGAGTTAATTTGTGTACTGAGAGTTACTATGTAAATGTACATTTTTTTGTATCATAGATTATAACATTAAACAAAAAAACAATACTTTTGTTTTAAACGAATTAGAAGTTAACATTCATACACAAGTAGCTTCATAAACTTTCTTTTCAATCAATCTATCTTTTATACGATAAATCAAAATATATGCGACTTTGCTGTGTAGTGATATTCGTGACTATTATGCCTGTGTTATATCTATCATTAGTTCATTGTCATGACATAGTTATCAGTTAGCAGTATACAGATATATAATGATAGTGTAATCGTCCCCAGCGGGTCGGACACGTCGCCGTCGCTGGGCAGCGTGGCGGCGGACGACGACGCGCCCGTGCAGGGCCCGCTGCCCGCCGAGCCCGACGACGCGCCCTGGAAGCGCAACAGCGGCATCCGCAAGTTGTGAGTACACGCACACAGACACACAACCACACACATAGCGACACACCCACACTCTCAGGTGCCCACGTACATATACACGCCCAAACACGCGCTGACACACACACACACCCTCAAATACATACACGCGCCGACACGCTGACGACACTCACGCATACACACACACACACACGCACTCAGACACCGACACACACGACCTCATACATACACACACAGACACCTACACGCACACACCCACACACATACCCGAATACTTGCACACACCCACTCACTACATGTACAAATATACGTCGCTTATTTAATACTTCAACGTGACAACGAAAACTGGAATTTTAAGAAAAACCTTTGAACCTTTTTTGAACCTTATAACTTTAAAAGTAGCTAGATTTTGTAGGTGGTAGAGCCACGCCTTAGGGCTACATTGGGCCGGCTCGCCCGGGGTGGAACCACCCTCCCACAGAAAATCGGCGTCAAATAATGACATCTAGTAATAGGTGTCATTGTGTTTCGTCCGGTGAGTGGGAGTGCCGGAGGCCCGTATCCTATTCCTTTCCTAAACCTTACCCTTTCCCGTATTCATTCCTTTCAAACCATTTATTCCCTACCCCCCTCTTAAAAACAAAATTCAAAACAATGACAGCGGTGTTAAAAAGATCACTACCCCAGGAGGGTACCGGCGCTACATGTACCGGAGAATCCCTCCCTGAACCGCGAAGTTTAGGCTGCCCCGTGTATTCTGGGGGGGGCAAAACTCCGCTCAAATTCGTTCGAGGCAAAAGAAAAAGGCTGTCCTCGTCAGCCCCGACTACTTTAGTTGTAGATTTCTCAAATATTAGGGGGCTTCATTCCAACTTAAACGCCGTTCACCAACATCTTGAAACGGCTAGGCCGGCCTTGCTCTTTTTGACTGAGACGCAGATATCCGAACCCTCCGACATTTCATATCTACGATATCCTGGCTACCACCTTGAGCATCACTTCTTGTCTCGCGCTGGGGTATGCGTCTATGTCAGGGAAGATATCTGCTTTCGTCGCCTGGACGTTCTTGAAGGTCAGGACCTATCCACTATGTGGATACGTGTAGATTGCGATGACCATCCCCGCGTCTATGCGTGTTTCTATAGGTCCCATAGCGGTAACACCGAAACTGACCGACTCGTTGAGCACATACAGTTGGCTACAGATTCCGTACTCGAACAGATTCCCTCCACTGAAATCGTCATTCTTGGCGATTTTAACGCTCATCACGCCGAATGGCTTGGATCACGTACAACCGATCACGCAGGGAGGTCTGTTCACGATTTCGCTCTTGCCTATGGTTTAACACAGTTGGTTTCCTCGCCTACGAGGGTTCCTGACGTGGAAGACCATCAGCCTTCACTGTTGGACCTTCTGCTGACCTCCCATCCGGATGGCTACGAGGTGAACGTCGATGCTCCCATCGGCTCTTCCGATCATTGCCTAGTCCGGAGCTCAGTGCCGGTAACACTCACCCAAAAGCCGCGCTATGCTGGCAGCCGTCGTGTGTGGCACTACAGGTCAGCAGATTGGGACGGGATGCGGTCTTTCTTTGCATCCTACCCATGGAACGGAGTTTGTTTCGCGATGGATGACCTTGATGCTTGCGCCGACTCAGTCGCCGACGTCGTGCTTCAGGGCATGGAATTATTTATCCCTAGCTCTGTGGTACCTATCGGTGGCAAGTCCCAGCCCTGGTTTGATCAGTCCTGCAGACTGGCGTCACGCCGTAAGCAAGATTGTTATCGAACCTGGGCCAGCGCGGTTGCATCCAAGAGTCCAAACACAAGTATCCTTAAGAAAGAATACAA